>MUZC01000217.1:317363-331922 GCA_002072015.1 Radix auricularia
TATTTGTTCAATCATACTATCATTTTAAAAAACCGTTAAAAATAACTATTTCATACTGTTTTTGTTTTTAAAGAGATAATATTAAACTTAAACTAATTATTTTTTAATTTAAAAAAAGGATTAAAAATGGATTTTTTAAAACCCAAACATTTCACGCCTTAAAAAGAAAGGGGTCGAATCGTCCGGGGTCGAAACACCCTAGGGTCGAACTGTCCGGGGTCGAACTGTCCGGGGTCGAATCGTCCGGGGTCGAACCGACCTGGCGTCGAACTGGCAGGGTCGAACCGTCCGGGGTCGAAGTGTCCGACCACCATATATTTATAAAGGATTTAGTTAATTTTATTAAATAAATTTAGAGCTTTGTAAAAAACATTTTATTTTTGGCAAGGGTAGTCCAAAAAATGTTCGGCTACAACTGGGTTTAAAACTGGACTCCAAGAATTTACTTAACGCGACTTAATAATTGATTAAAAGTACTTGGTATACAAAATTCCTATCTGAATTGAATTGAGTTTGTGGCCCATTTCATCCAAACATGTGGTCATTTTAACACTACATATAATTGTCTATATTAGGCCCACTTTAAGAAACACACTAACCTTCATACCAGGGAAGAGGTTGTAAACATAGACTTTATAATCTCCTAACCAAACATCAACAGCCCTTTTGTAGTTGTGCATTTCAGTCTGTTTGCGTCCCTCAGGAAAACTGTAAGGCTGCGACCTCTCAATGTGTCCGATCCGTGAGCAGGGAACGTGCAAGAGTTGACCACCACACATCCATACCTGCTCCCATGGTTGATCAGGAGAGAAAAAAAATCATAATGGTCACATGCTGCAGTTAAGGATTTCACTATAACTTTTACATGCAGATTATACAACACATCCACAAATCTTTGCTGTACTTTTTAACCAATTAAATTAATTGGCAATCATAAATTCTGTTATGCAACATCCCGTTGGCTTGGATTTTTTACCACTTAAAAAAATTATTGATATTCTATTAGAAAACAATTTCACCAACATGAAGTCTTACAACCAATAGTAATAGTGATAGTCTGGACCCTTGGTCAGCTTCTGACTCTATGTAACAGTCTATCAACATGCAATAGTCTCTCTGTGCATCAATGCTGCAAGAATCGAGGCAACAGCTTGTGGTCTGTGTAACAACTACCTTTTGAATCACCTGAACATTACATTTATTGTCACAATACAAATCACGAACTCCATACTTGCTCCAACAACAACAAACACGTCTCGTACAAGTTACAAACAAAACCAATCATTTAGTAAGTATTCAAAGACCAACCCTGATAACAAAAGACAATCAAAATTTCAACAGCACACCAGCCAAATGTCAACAATAAGCCAGTCAAATGTCAAAAACACACCCCCCCACCCAATTCAAACCACACGTTAGATAGCAACTAAACAATAATCCCAGAACCCTCATAAAAATCAACTTGACTCATATCAAGACAACTCACCCTCCAAGCCAGCTCAATGTTCTCACCACCCCATATCCTCATGTTGTCATCATATGTTCCAATACTCTTGAAATACTCTACATTTACTGTGAAGCCAGGACCCACCATGAGGACACCGCTGAGAACAAAAGAATTAAAACACCATGAAAACACATTTGAAAGACAATCAGGCAGTCCTTTTGTAACACCTCTGAGTAAGTATGAACCAAGAGTTAGACAGTAGGTGCCAACCATGAGTTTGACAGTAGGTGCCAACCATGAGTTGGAGAGATGGTGCCAAACATGAGTTAGACAGTAGGTGCCAACCATGAGTTAGACAGTAGATGTCAACCATGAGTTAGACAGTAGGTGCCAACCATGAGTTAGACAGTAAGTATTAACCATGAGTTAGACAGTAGATACCAACCATGAGTTAGACAGTAGATACCAACCATGAGTTAGACAGTAAGTATCAACCATGAGTTAGACAGTAGGTGCCAACCATGAGTTAGACAGTAAGTATCAACCATGAGTTAGACAGTAGGTGCCAACCATGAGTTGGAGAGATGGTGCCAAACATGAGTTAGACAGTAGGTGCCAAACATGAGTTAGACAGTAGGTGCCAACCATGAGTTAGACAGTAGATGCCAACCTTGAGTTAGACAGTAGATGCCAACCATGAGTTAGACAGTAGATGCCAACCATGAGTTAGACAGTAAGTATCAACCATGAGTTAGACAGTAGGTGCCAAACATGAGTTAGACAGTAGGTGCCAACCATGAGTTAGACAGTAGATGCCAACCATGAGTTAGACAGTAGTTACCAACCATGAGTTAGACAGTAGATGCCAAACATGAGTTAGACAGTAGACACCAACCATGAGTTAGACAGTAGATGCCAAACATGAGTTAGACAGTAGATGCCAAACATGAGTTACACAGTAGGTGACAACCATGAGTTAGACAGTAGGTGCCAACCATGAGTTGGAGAGATGGAGCCAACCATGAGTTAGACAGTAGATGCCAAACATGAGTTACACAGTAGGTGACAACCATGAGTTAGACAGTAGGTGCCAACCATGAGTTGGAGAGATGGAGCCAACCATGAGTTAGACAGTAGGAAATTCACTAGAAAAGATGTGCAAGCACATGTTAGTGGAGAGCTTGTATCAATTATGAGAAGACCACAGACAAGTAGACACAAATATGGGTTACATTTCTTTTTAAGCAAATATTTATTTCATACAAACAATCACTACTTACAGATTTACAAAATTGATCCAAATATCCGACTCTCTTAACAGATCAGAAGTACTATAAATATCTTACGGCATGGGGTCTGTGTGAAGTTTGCCATTCAGCTGGTCAGGCCTGAAATAGGTTTCAAAGAACTGCATGTCCCAGCGGAAGCCGTATCGTGTACGATATCCCGGGTAAAAGTTGTACTCAAACGTCTGACGGTGGACATAATCCAGCTGGCCCATGGCGATTGTTTTCTCATTCTTCACAATTTCACTCAGCAGAGGCTGCAACCTGAAAGTTAAATAACCCTGACAACTGACAAACTGTATTGATATGGTTTGAAAACATCACATGGTTTGTGTGCAGAATGATTTGTCACTGAGGCATGTATTGCTATAGTTTTAACTAAGCCAGTTTATTCAATATAAGAGAGATTAATCCTAAGTCATCTTAAATACATCTTATAGAGACAAAAAAATCAAACTTGTGTTTGTTTGATGAGGGTCACTATTTAATTGTGACACATACGTTTTTACATGGATTGATGGATCTTTGACCAAACTTGGTTCATATATGGATCTTTAGCCATGTCAATTTTTAACTTTAAACAGTTGATAGTACCGCTAATCGGAAAAGGATCCTATGGGAATGTATACAAGCCATTGGAAACACTTTTTCAATGGACTATAAATAATAGGATTCACATCAATGACTGCTAGACTAGAGGCTTTTCTGTAATAACAACAGGATGATAATTAGGCATGAAATGTCAAATGAAGTATGGAATCATATGAGGGCAAGGGATTCTATCAAAAACGGGATTATTTTATACTATGTGATCACATTAAAGTATATGTATTTTATAGGGGAAAGGGATTTACTTTACGAATGGGATTATAATGGGGTATGTAATCTCAGAGAAATGCGGAATCATATGGGGGAAGGGATTTGACCAAGTATGGGATCCCATCATTGATCGAGGTCATAATGGGTGGGATACGAAATGGGATCCCTAATACTGGCCTGGGAGAAGCCGGGTATATCAGCTATCAATCAACAAAATCACTTAGACTCACCATTCACTTCACTAGCTTCACTTATCTTAAAATTTTACTAGGCTCACCAAACACTCTGACTAGGCTACCCTATCTCTGTTGCTAGACTCACCAATCTCTGTTGACTTCCATATGGCTGTCAAAGAAGGAAACTACCTCAGCTGTCACATATTTAAGTCCTTCCAACCGAGCTCTTATCAAACCTTGTCTGGTGTCCAGTCTTATAAGCTTCACAAGATCTTTGGGAAAGTGCTTTGCTATGTAGTTCTTCAAATGGACTTTTAGAATACCTATATATTTTTCATAACAAAGAACAATTTTATTTAGATCTTTGGGAAAGTGCTTTGCTATGTAGTTCTTCAAATGAAAATTAGAGTAAAATGTGTTTTAAAGTCTGTAAAATATGGTATGGAATACCAATTAATGAACAAGTTCTCAAACTATAAGTCTCGACCTACAAACTTATATATTGTCTCCTTTATATAGTGACCAACTTTACAATAAAGAAAAGAAATGTTCCAAATGAAGCAACTTTTATTTTTAATGGTGTCTCTTGAGGTTGAAATGATGTGAATGGTGTCTTGAGGTTGAAATGTGAATGGTGTCTTGAGGTTGAAATGTTGTGAATGGTGTCTTGAGGTTGAAATGTTGTGAATGGTGTCTTGAGGTTGAAATGTTGTGAATGGTGTCTTGAGGTTGAAATATTGTGAATGGTGTCTTGATGTTGACATGTTGTGAATGGTGTCTTTGAGGTTGAAATATTGTGAATGGTGTCTTGATGTTGACATGTTGTGAATGGTGTCTTGATGTTGACATGTTGTGAATGGTGTCTTGATGTTGACATGTTGTGAATGGTGTCTTGAGGTTGAAATGTTGTGAATGGTGTCTTGATGTTGACATGTTGTGAATGGTGTCTTGAGGTTGACATGTTGTGAATGGTGTCTTGATGTTGACATGTTGTGAATGGTATCTTAAGGTTAGAAATGATGTGAATGGTGTCTTGGTGTTAAAATGGTGTGAATGGTGTCTTGAGGTTGAAATGTTGTGAATGGTGTCTTGAGGTTGAAATGTTGTGAATGGTGTCTTGATGTTGACATGTTGTGAATGGTGTCTTGAGGTTGAAATGATGTGAATGGTGTCTTGAGGTTGAAATGTTGTGAATGGTGTCTTTGAATTTAAAAAAAGATAAAATCAAGTTGTTTCTGCATTGCAAAGGAAACATGACCTGTCGGTATATTTTAACAACAATGTTTTCTTGACAAAGATTAGCAAGTAAAGGGAAAGTAAACTACTGTTATCACATTTCTCAATTATCCCTGGACATTTTTATCCAAGCTGCAAAAGTGGCATAGTAAAATTATCTTGGAAACATTTCCATGTGTGGTATATGGATCTGAAGGTGAAATGAAGGAAAATTTGAAGGAAAAAAAATTACTCGGCATCTCAAATCACTTGAAAACAAACTCCAGTGTTACTTCCCTGACCTGAGAGAAGAAGAAACTACATTGACATGAAATCAATTCTCTGCTTCTCTTGACGTAACCAATCTTCCTGATGAATTACAAGATGAATTCTTGGATTTGAGGAACAATTCCTCAGCATGTAACATTTTAATCTTATCTTTTACTGATGCTCTTTCAATGCAGAAGATTTTTGCATTCTATGCTTAACAATGGTTTTTGTCTAGTCTTTAGCTCTTATTAGCGTTTGAAATGTTGATAGAGTGTTAGATTTCCTGGATTGATCAGGCAACCCGTTTCACACCCAAGAACAGTTTGGGAAGAACAACAATTCATATGTGTTTGTTACATGACAAATTGCTCACACAATTCTAGTATGGTATGTAATATTCATAACCAAATATGACAATACTAGCCTTTTGCGTTTTAATTTGATTCGCGTCTACATATCTCTGCAACAGGGGATTTTCAAAACTTCTTTGTTTAAAAAAACAGAAATAAATAAATTGAATGCTGAAAATGACATCAGGTTGGTGTTAACAAAAACTCACCTGCAAATTTTTAGGCTAGTAAGTAACATGCAATTTCAACCACTGCATTAAATTAATTCTTAAACATAATTTAAAATAAAATAATATTAAAATTATTTTCCATGTTTCTAAAAAGTAACCTTATTAAAAATATCTTTTTCAATTGCATCAGTGTCATGAGTTACTTTGCTTCTATAACAGGGGGTCGGTGTTGGATTTACCTCCTATTTGTTAAACAAGCTATAGCTTAGGCTCCCTGCCTTCTTGGAGTTCCCCCCCCCCTTATTCTTTTTCATATTTTGCACTGACATAGAATGTCTAGACTTTAAAAGGGCCCCCATGTCTCAAATAGCTTAAATCTGGCCCTGTAGGGGTTTGTCATCCAAAAAAAGGTTGGTAACCTGTGCATTAATTGTTTAATTATAAAGCTCAACATAGTGGTCAAAACTGAGCTGCTGACACAACAAAAGACTGACCTGCATCACTGGCATCATCTACAAGAATGATCTCTTTAAGAAGATGTTTAGGCGTACGATTGATTAGGCTGTACACTGTCCTTAGGATGACTGATGGCCACTCATTGTGATATGGAATGACCACACTTGTAGTGGGAAGCTTATCAGGGTAAACCAGTGCACTACACCTGTTGGTGGTAGAGAATTGTGAAGCAATGTTCATTCATGCCAAGCAAGAGAAAATTGTGATCAATTAATTATAGATTTTCTTTCCTTGGGCACAGGCGGCTGTTTGAGGTAAGGGACACCTCCATTGACAAACAACGAGAGCTGCCTGCTGGGTCAGATACCATTCTACTGCTTTTTTGTGTGTCCCATAACCTTGTGGTCGTAGGGGTTCTAATTTTTCGATTAGAGCTTTCTCGGGGCTTGGTAGACTTTGGCAGCGCCCATCTCCTCTCCAGGTCAGCGGAGGACTTTATAGTGATAGTCATTCATCATTCTTATTGTGGCTTTGCGTGGGCTTGATCCCATGCCCCTCAGCTTGTGAGGCAAGCACACTGTTGACTTGGCTATCCAGCCGCTACTGCTATTTGCTTGCTGAGGTTCTTGAAAGAAAAGAGTAAAACTAGGTATGGGGGAAAACCTTATTCAGACTAACAGTACCTAGACAATGCAAGACATAAATTTCATGTTATCCTTTACTTGTGAAATCTTATCTCTGAAGCTCCCTGTCACTTTCAGCTCCGCCTGTTTTTTTTAATCTATTAAGTATGATTTTTCCAATCTTCTGCCTCTTGGATATTGCATAGCAACCATTTTATTTTTAAAGTTTTTTTTTTGTTTGTTTGTCTGCTGAAGAATGCCTCTTGCCAACATGTTCATTAATTCTTTGAATCTTTTAAAATATTTTTTTTTACATGTCAAAAAATAAAATTTCTTTCAAGCAAACTTCTTTTGGCTCTCCCCCACTTATTTTCACCTTAGTTTTTCTTGGTTGTTGATTTAAAATGAGCAGTTACAAAAGTGACTCAGCATTCCTGCAGCTGGGGGTAGGTATGGTGTGGGTGTTACTGTCATTAAAACAATGAACGTGATTGGCAAGAAGCCTTCCCTTAAACAGGAAACAATCATAAACAACAAGAAGCAAGTAAAATGTAAAACTTGGCTGTTATGTTTAGCTGGAGTAGACAAACCAGATAGGGAATAACAAGAACCAGACAGAGCTTTTTAAAGATGAAAGGAACAAAGAAAACTAAAGGAAAGAAGAGGGTGGTGTCAGGTTTCAACATGTGAGAGAAAACATAGAAGGAGTGCCTGTGACAGATAAGAAACAAGATGGTCATGTCATGTGGTGTTAGTGTCCTACTACCCTAAATAATATTTTTCTCAAGGTTGACACTGGCCAACATGTTTGGTGCAGGAGAGAACAGCAGTTAGGGAACAACACTCCCATGCTTTAGCCATGTCTAATAAAGTGTGTAGAAAAAGGACGTTGTTTATCTTGTTTAATGTTTTGGAGCAAAAGAAATGATGCATTTAAAGAAACTTTTCATGACAATTTAATATTTTATTTTGGTGAATCGTAACAGTGAGAAATAGCATATGACAAGAAGAACAAGATATTGAACTCACCCTTGAGGTCTGGAATCAGGGACATCACGATTTATTGGAATCTGGTCACTTTTAAATGTGTCCAAGTTGTAGTTGATTTGAATAGCCTTTGATATTTCTGCAATTACATCTACTTGATTCCTAATTTCAAGATTTTCCAGAGTGTGTCTACTAATGTTTCTAAATTCTTTTTTAACAACATCAATGTTCCAGTATAGTGTTGAGGGACTGAGTGAATCTGACGCTTGTCGATAGGTAGCCAAAACTGTATGCAGTACGTCAGTCTTTACCTTAAAGAATCCTCTACCATAAAACAAGTATGCAGTTGAGAAAATGCAGAAGGTTGCAAATCCAATACAAACAGCATAAAAAATTCTCCTGACATGAATCCTCATTCTGCAAAAGTAAGGCTTAATCTTTTCTTGTGTGTTTTGTTTTTAGCTGAAAGAAAGCAAGGCAAGGCTAATACAAGAAAATCCATCTGCATACATATTAAGTGATACTTTTCACTTTTTAAAAACATTTTCTAAGTTTTAAGTCAATGAAGAATATTATAAGGTTTTCAATTAAATGTAACAAAAATAATTATCACACAAATGACAGTACAATAAATTCAAATTTTTTCCAAAGAAAGCTTTGGTGTTAGACTTTTAACAACAACCTATGCTCAAATTGAATGCATGAGTCCCCTTTTTTACTTTTTGGGGGAATATGTTCTTTGCGATAATTAATGAGTAAAAAATGATAAAAAAGATGATTTTAAGTGACCGCATTTTAGCTAACTTGAATCATCAACAATTGGTTCATATCACATAGTGCTCTTTGGCAATATTCATGAGTTGTAATCAGGTTTTTAAAAAAGAATTACATAGCTTTCAGTTATCACTTCATGTCTATATAGAAAAAAATAAACTTTAAAAAAATAATAACTCAACATGACTTTAGCCCCACCCCATTGCTCCCAACCCCACAGATATAGTAAAAATGTATCTGTTATGTAAACTTTGCCGAGGCAAACATCATATATTTTAATAATTTAATACAGGAAAATTTATTTTTAATAAAGCATATGTTTTTTAAAGATCTCTTGCAAATCTATCTTCAGGATGGGAAAAATTATTTTTAAACGCAATAAATGGAAAACTAAATAATTTCTAGGAAATTTAACCAGGTACTAATTAAAAAATTATTTTAAACTCAAACTGTGATGATAATAGAAATTTAAAAAAGCTATTTTTATTTAATTAGAATATCTTATTGACATAAAATTTTGCTATATCTCCTGCTGTTAAAACATGACATGTAATAAAGAAAAATACTTTTCGTGAAAATTGGGTTTACAATATTTAATCAATCATAATAAAATTATAAAAGTGTAGTATTTAGCCAACAATATGCTACTCAGGAGGAGCCAAATGTGAGTATGCCCTCAATCCTGAGTGAAAGGTGTCTGCAGTGGTTGGGCCTCATCGACAGGATGAGCTCAGAGCAAATTTTAAGAGCCCTGCTTAAAGGTGAGCTAGTATGAGGAAAAGAGGTCGCCCCTGCCTGTCCTTCAAGGACATCTGCAAGAAAGACAAGACACTGGCAAACCATGAACCATAAAACGTGAGAGGCCATTGCTAAAGAGTGCAACCTCTGACTGTCAAAATTGCGCGGGGCATCCAAGTTGCGGAACCCACCCTCACAGTTAGGAGCAGGAATCAAAGCCATTGATAATATGCTATTAATAAACTATACTATAAACATGCAGCTAATGGCCATGATTGGTTATGACTTATGACTAACTGGTCATAAGTTGACTACCCTTTGTGTACAGTATCTAATCTGTTACAGACATTCCTTCTATACAGAAGATTATTGCATCGTACACTTATCTATGTTTGTGTTTAGTCCTGCTTTCAATTAATGATATAAAAATATTTCAGTTGGGTTTAAAGCCAAGTGATTTGGGGTAATTCTGCAGTTTTGGCAGTTCATGTCTATATAGAAAAAAGTAAAGTTTAAAAAATAATAACTATCAACATGAGCGATATAACCAGCTGAGCTGAGCTATCACTCACATGGAACTGAGGTAACTGGTATGCATAAAACGGTCATGGCAAGAAACAACTTTTCGGATATTGGTGTTGATTAATTTCCATCATTGTAGAGGGTTGATGGATTCAGGTACTTTCATCTCCATTTTGTATCACAGTAATTCAGCAGAAGATCTGTCATCATTTTCTGTCTCTGAGTCAGACTCAATTACTGCCTTTAGCTTAATGGGCTTTTCATTTGGTTTGATAAGTAGGCAAAGTGTTAGAGCCATAGTAGGCAAACTTTATCAACACTCTGAACATTCCCATCAGTCAATGGTTTAAAACCAAAATGTTTTTGTAATCATCAGGAAATTTATACTTTTTTTTAAAATTGTCTTTTTACTTTTTGACTTCCAATAATTTGTAAGTGTTGGGTCGATTATTCTTAAAAAATTATTAAATCGTTAAAGGATTAATCGAGAAATTCTTCAGCCCTACTAATACTAATTTTCAGAAAAGTTAATGACTAGTTCAGCTAAGTGTTCATTATTGTTATGATTTATTTTTTACGAAGTGTCCGCTGCTATGACAAAGTAACATCGCACAACTCAACGAGACTTTGCTAGTGCTACGACATGTCGTAACACTGACACTAGCAACATCCCTGAGAGTTGTCTGCTGTTACGATTGGTTGTAAATATATGCTGTATTTTAATTATGATAATACTAATACTTAAATACTAAACATCTCATAATCAAATTGTATGATTACTAATAAATTACTATGTAAGCTGATTAATGAATTTCAAAGGTAAAAAGAAACTTCATTGGTGCACACTTAATGACAAACATTTATAAATTTAAATAAGCACCACCTGACATGAAGTTATAGTAGCATACGCTTGATGGTAAAACTGGTAGTGGGATCGAGTCCTGATACCGTCCAGTTTTTAAAAGTTTTTTTTGTGTGTGTGTGTTTGTTAAACCAATCACAATGAATGCACTGGTGACTGTAATCTTTGTTCTTTTTATTCTGAAAAGCTAATACGTTGATTAAATCTTAGGGGTCTACTGAAAAGCATTTTTGTCGGTATTACCAATATTTTTTTTCCCGAAACATAGTTTCTGATATTGATAATACTAATACTGATATGTTTACAGATCATGATCTGCATAGACATTAAGACATATGAATATGACTCACAACAAAACGGACTGTCCTTTTTATAAAAGTACCAAAAAAATTAATAACTCCTTTTCAACCTTCGGCTTTGACTTACAATTGTTAATTTTAACTAATAGTTAAATAAAATTTGCACAAGGCCAACTTTTATGAATGAAACAATGATAACAAAACAATGGTAATAGCAATAGTAATAGAGTGAAAATGAGGTTGAAGGATGAAAATGAATGGAACGGTTTCAAATGACAGGTCTGCATACGGTGCATTTTATTATTCCACACAAAATGAATTGTTTTAGTTTTAGATTCCTGTGTTTGTGCGCAAATCTTTGCTATCTGGAGTCTAGAGCATTTTCATATACGACGATATCCTAAATTTTAATACTTGGTATCGCATCACTTACACAAGTATAGCAAAATCGGCCGATGTATCAGTAGACAAATATTAAATCTAAATAAATTTAAATAAATTTAGATTTTTAGAATTAATACACACATTAAATAAGCCCAGATCAATATAATAATTAATGTCGTATTATAAGCGTTAAAATATAAAGAAGAGTTTATTAAGATATTATAGTTATAGTGACTAAGACTAATCGCCAGCAAAATCCCATCAAATAGTCTGCTGCTACAACATGTCATAGCAGCAGTTTCCAGGCTAGCGCTACGGCTACGACATGACATGTCGTAACGCTAGCAACATCCTATTTTTTATACTTACAGTCAGTTACTGTTAATGTTAGAGTAGTTAGACTTAGAGTACTTAGACTTAGATTAGAATTATATCAGAGGAAAGCAAACTGACTAACTGCAAAGAGACTTAGGGCACTTAGGACTTAGGGCTAGGGAGCATATGAATATGGCATATGAAAAATTAATAACATTTATAATAGGCAGTGGCTATTGAGACGCTAACGTCTTAATAGCCCACAGGCTATCGAGACGCTAGCGTCTTAATAGCCCACAGGCTATTGAGACGCAAACAAAATAAGCCAATGAAAATTAAGTATTTAAGGTTGGCCTATTTAGGGGTCGTCCTTGACTGATCACTAGCGCCAAGTGGGGTAAGGGAGTGGGTCATGCCTTTGTGACGATGTGTGAAAGTGTGTTAGATATGATGTCACATGTAAATGCGCAACTTTAAATAAAATTTCTACAAAAATATTCTATTGCCTTACAGTAAATACATATTTAAATGTAACAGTGTGTTTTTCATGTGGAATTTATTGTAAAAATACAACAGAAGTAATAGAAAGTTCTAATTTTATTGTCTCCAACAATGCATGAACTTCATGATGAAGGGGCCGTCCATGCATGACGTCACGCGCCTGTGGGTGGGGCGGAGAAAGGTAACGCATTAATGAGGATGTAAGACAAGGGGGTGGGGCGACGTTTAAGAAATCAAAATGTGCTACTTGAAATAAAAGTTGCACTTGATTGCTCACAATTTATTTAGTTACATTTTCAATGGCTTCACGCGTGTTAACGATATTAGACTTAGAGTGAAGACTTGAACTAAATACATATTACATATTTCTATGACAAAAATGTTAATTAAAACGTGGTAATTTTTTTAAAAAAAAATTTTTACTCTTTTTTTTTTTTGGGGNACAATGGGGAAAGGGGGGTAAAAATCGCATGGCGTCATTCATGGACGGCGAAAAAACTTATAAAATATAAAGATATAAGCAGTGAAATCGCCATCCCGTTATGTTTATATAACTTAACGGCTGAAACACTGGGCGAAAGAGAAACATCTACTAATTTCAAGAAATGGAAATATAAATCAGACGGATATATTTTAGCAATGTGTGAACGTTTCCGTTTGGTCTTAATTTAAAAGTTCTGAATTTCGATTGCATTGAATATAATTTATAAAACATTAGTGCATATCAGTCTTGACTCAGATAGTCAGTTACAAATGCCGTTAGAGTCTTCGCGGTTTACGTTACTAGGCTTGGTATTATGCAAATTATATTTGTTGTGCGTAAGTACCCATTCAGTGGAGACACCCCTCCCCCTTCCTCCGTACGCATCCATACGCAAAATCGTTTTCCCGTTGTGGCTTTCACTGTTTCTTTAGATACTTTAACTTCCTCCTTTCCCCTATATTCTGTGTCCTTCTTTGTTTTTGTTTTTCCCTTCTTTTCATTTTTTATCATATAATATGTTCTAAGATTTATGTAAGTAATTATTTATGTTAATGTACTGATGAAGGCATTAGCCATTATCATTAGCCGAAACGTCTACTTTTATTAGTATTAGTTCATAAATAAAGCTTAAATTTATGTCTTCTTACCCAAATAGTTTGTGTAATTTGTTTTTTTTAAAGAAATAGCAAGCTATCGAACATTTTTCTAGAAGTTTTATTTTAGGTCGCTAATTTACATGTGACATCATATTTAACACTCTCTCACACACTGTCACAAATGCATGACCCCATCCCTTACCCCGCTTGGTGCGTGATGTCAGTCAAGGACGACTACTTAATTTACATTGACATTGGATTATTATTTTGTTTGCGTCTCAATAGCCTGTGGGCTATTAAGACGCTAGCGTCTCAATAGCCACTGCCTTTATCATATAAATACAAGGATGTGGCTAGCGCTACGACAATTTTGTCGTAGCGGCAGACGACCCGGTCGGATGTTGCTAGCGTTACGACATGTCGTAGCGCTAGTCAGGAAACTAGTGCTACGACATGTCGTAACAGCAGACGATCCGGTCGGATGTTGCTAGCGTTACGACAAGATTGTCGTAGCAACAGACGAACCGGTCGGATGTTGCTAGCGTTACGACATGTCGTAGCGCTAGTCAGGAAACTAGTGCTACGACATACGCAACTTCTTGCTACGACTAGTTTTAGTCACTCTTTGCAGTAAACACCTGGAACTGGAAAGAATTAAATCTTAAGAAACTCTGCTGTAAATTGTAAACGCATAAATATATTAAAATACGAAATTATTTGTGTGTGTATTAATTCTAAAATCTAAATTTATTGAAATAAATTTTTTAAATAGATTTTGATTTAATTTAAGTATTGGTCTACCGGTCTACCGATTATAAGAATATCAGCCGATTTTGCTATACTATAGTATACTTGTGTAAGTGATGCCGATAAATTAAAATTTAGAGTATACCGTAAATTAAGCCTAAAGCCGTAAATGAAAATCCGCAAGCAACTGAGTCGCGCATAATCGCAAGAATGTAGGCCTAAAATAATTCGTTTCGTGTGGAATAATAAAATGTGCCGTGTGCAGACATATCACAGGAAACCATTCCATTCATCCTTCTACATCATTTTCACTCTATTACTAATACTATTACTATTGAGGGGGGGGGGCAGGTAATAACAACCGCACAGGCCTCCTCGTTTACTCGCCTTTTTCCCCATTACTTCGTGCTGCTGTTTGTGTCCGTTTTCTCAGCGTCCACCCCCACCCCCCGCCTCTCTTTCCACTATTTATGACGAGCAAGTCTGCGGGGCATGATACGCTATGCCTCCTTCGTCTGACAATGGCTTCAAATCCCGC
>MUZC01000217.1:342219-356972 GCA_002072015.1 Radix auricularia
CAAGCCAGGGCCCTACATGGGCTGTAGAGCCAAGGATTTTAATGTTGATGCTATATTAAAGCAGAAATACCAACATTGATGGGTAATATTTAAATTAATAATATTTTTATTTTTTCTCGACACACATATCGTTGTTTTTATTAAGAAGGTGTTTGATTTATCACCACCCTAATTTCCAGATGCGTTTACATTCATTTTTAAGGAGAATTTGAGACCCAAAACCAAACAAAGTTATTCTTATTGTGCCTACCCCGTAGCGTAGCACGGGTATTTTGCTCGTACTATAATATCTCTTAAAATTGCTATGAGCTCAACTTGAATTTTAGATAACACTTTTTAAAACCTTTTTTTCATACAATGTTCTGGGAGTGCTCGATCATACTTGGCAAGCAAATGCATTGGTTCAGGAATATTGCCTTTATTTCCAATAGTATTTTCCTCTCTGTGACCGAATTTTTTAAAAAACTTTTTGCCCGCATTAATAATGTCAAAAATTTTAACAAAAACGTCCTGCCACTTTTTTCGCTCACAACTTATTGTTGTTCTTTGTCAATTCTTTTTTTATCCGATTTCTGATCATTTCCAATTTCAAAAACTTTTGAAATGTTGAGCACTTTTTCATGGGTGGCTACGTTTGGTTATATGAGTGCAAAGTTTTAATTCATTGAATAAATAATTTTGTTCATTATTTTTGTTGATCCTTGAAATCAAAAGACATTAAATTAAAACAATAATTTTTTGGTAGAATAAACCTTATCAGTACGCAAACAAATTTGTCCAGTTGTTGTTGTTTTAAAAGTTAAAATCAAACTTGAATCAATTATATATACTAGAACCATATTGTCATATTCGTATACTAATTCAACCCCTTTGTTTTCCACTTCAATAGCATTAGTATAAGAAGACTTTAGGCTCAGAAAGGAGTTTGAAGTTCTGGCATTTGAAATGTTCGCGTATATAATATAGTTCCTCTATTTCTATGAATTTTGTTACCTTTGCTTTTATTTTATTTTAATAAAGTTTATTTTAACGATTTTCATATTTTACGACAATTAACGAGGAATTAGCCGCCCCCCCTCTTTTACACACAATGTGCCGCCCCAAGCTTGGCTCATGTTTCATGTAAAATAAGTTTTTATTTTACAACAGGAGTGGCTGTCAAATGTTAAGAATCATTTAAGCTACAACTACTTCAGTGTTACATTATCAAACTATTTAATTACTTTTCAGTACAGTAGCATTAGTATTAGAAGAATTTATATCCAATAAGGAGTTTGAAGTTTTGACGTTCGAAAAGTTCACATGCCTTAGAATAGATCTTTTATTTCTTGTATAAATTTCTAATTTATTTTCTTTTATTTCGATAAAAAGCTCGACTTTCTTATGTTTTTTTTCTTAGACACTAATTAACGACCAGAAATTTGCCCCCCTTGCCCCCCTTCGCTACGCCACTGCCCCATTAATCGGAGGCCCTAGGTGGCTGCCTAGTTTGCCTATGCCTAAAGCCGGCCCTGGCTATATTCGTATCTTTCAAATCATTTCATGCTTCACGTCACCTGATAACTCACTATACAGCATGTTTCGTTCTGACCCCAACACTGTTTAGACTCATGTACCCATCAATTATTACAAAGGCCTTATTTTCTTAGATATACAGACGCTCCTTCTATGCAGAAGATAATTGCGTCCACAGACCATGATAGATGATCTGTTGGCAAGTGATGCAGCGGTCACAGGCCACGGCTATAGGGGTTCCACGCATTACCCCAGCCGCCTAACTATTGTCTAGTTAGGTACCCATTCAGAGCTGGGTGACTCGGGGACTCCTCAGGCCCCGGGAACAAATCCTCGCCTTCGCGTGGATTCGAACTCGTGACCATCGGTATGACAGTCGAGCGCGCTACCTCTCGACCCCTTCAGTGGTAGTGGTAACAGTGAGCGCCTGGAAATAAGTATCGCACTGATGGTCACGTGTTCAATCTTATGAGGCTTAAAAAAATAGAGGTTAAAAAAAAAAGATATAATAAAAAACGTTTTTATAAATGGACTAAAAAGAAGAAAATAAATTAAAACTTATAAGTACTTTGATTATGACTAAAACGCGGGAAGGGTGCTTATGATGTATTACATATGCAGTTCACTCATTCTTTTACTTATTGATCTCTCTTTTGCATTCTAAATTATACATCTTTAATTTATCATACCAAGCACCTATCTTTGTGTTATATAATTAATAATGGGATTTTGATGCACCCGCCCACGTTTTAGTCATATTAAATCAAAGTACTTGAACTTATAAGTTTTAATTTATTTTCTTTTTTTTTAATCCACTTATAAAAAACATGGTTTTTAAAAATCGTATTTTGTTTACCCCTTTTTATTTTCTTCTTTTTAGTCCACCTATAAAAACGTGGCTTTTTAAAATATTTTTTTTGAGATCTCTAGGACCATCAGAAATTGTTAACTTTTATGTTGGAAATTTTGAAATTTTGCGGACAGCCAAAAAGACTAAAAGAAACGAAAGCATGTTAATAAAAACGTGGAAATAACAAAGGTCAAGTCATACATTATTCTAGACTAGGCATTGTATTTGCTCAATTCTGCGCCCTTTACGCTGGCTGAGAAGCACACCTGGAACTTAGCGTAGATAAATTTTAAATTTCGTGCTCAAACATCAGTACCAAGAAGACAAAAGTTTTATACCAGCCGGTCCCAGGCAAAGCTTACACTGAGCCTAATATCATCAATGGTAATAAAATCAACGCAGTGAACCGATCTACTTATCATTGCAACTTATTGTCTCAGAATGACAACATTGATGACGAGGTAGATGTGAGAATCTCCAAGGCCGGTGCAGATTGTATGAAAGTGAATGGAACAGGCGGGGAATAAGCACCCAAACCAAAAATAAAAGTATAAAGAACTATAGTGCTCCCCACTTTACTATACGCATGCGAGGTTGCTGAACAACTTTCTCACCAAAAACTTAGAAAAGTTCTCAACATAATATGGCAGGGAGAAGTTCCAGTCACCGAAATATTAGTCAGGACAGGAGTACCCAGCATCTACACAGCCACATGCAGTGTCAACTACTCTGGGCGGGGTGTGTCCTACCATCGGCTCCCCAAAAGGCTTTTCTATAATATGGCGAGCATAGAACCCGCGAAGGTCCACGAAAGAGCTACAAGGATACGCTTAAAACCTCTTTAAGGCCTTTGACATGGGGCATAACTCCTGGGAGGCAGCAGTCAGCGACCGAGCCCCATGGCGCATTATGGGTTCCATGACAAAACGACAAAAGACAAAACAACGAGTGACAAAACGACAAAAGACAAAACAACGAGTGACGAATCGACAAAAAGACAAAGAGACAAAACGGCAGATCACTGTATCCTAATGAAGTCCTTGTGACTCGCTGGAGCATGCAACCTAGGTCACTTTGGACATAGACCAGGGGTGTTAGACTCAATTGCTCAGCGGCCAAAACTTAAAATAAGTAAGGTTGCGGGTCGAGCCCAATAACATTCAATAAGTAGAAAATTAAACTTTAAAAAAAAAATAATAATTCTGATCTACACGTCTACACCCAGGGAAAATGCAACAGATTCGTTGGCTTTTCAAAATCAGCGGCTACTTCAGATAATAAATTCTATAACTGGAACACCCGCCACATTAAAGGAAATTTAATGTCCGCAGTGATGGGAGCAATAATATTAATTTGTTAGCGGAGTCGTTCGTCCAATTCTATCTCAGTCGTTAGGAGAAATGTCTTGCATTTGATATATGTGCTCTAGAAGCTTCAATTTGTGTTCAACCGCGAAGGGCTGTGTAAGTGCAGTTTCCTAAAATACCAACTTTCATCACCAATCTCCAATTCTCTCACGAAGGTAGGGTAATTGAAGAGTGATGATGAAAGTTGGTGTAGGAAACTGCACTAACACAGCACTTAGTGTATGTTAAATAGCCTAATGAAAAAAAAAGAGAGAGCTAAATACTTCAACTCTTTTGGCGTTGTGTACCAGAATATAAGGTACTAAAAGTAAAAATTGAATCCCAAAAGCAATAGTATTTACAACTAGCTGACCCACGTCGTAGCATACGCCGCTAATGATTTAGTGACGGGTGAAGACTTCCCGAAAAACGCAATTGTTCACATGTGGTGGGTTTGGGCTAATGACTGTGAGTGAATAAACAGAAGGAACTCTGGAGAAAGCAAAATACAATTGTTCATGAATGAAAACAGGTTTTGGAAGATACAGACATATCTTTTTGAACGTTTGGCCCTGTGCTTTATTTATTGTCATGGCAAAGGCTAATCTAACAGGGAATTGTCTGCGCGTAAGCACGAAACAAAGCTTACGCAAACACAAACATTTAAAAAAAAAAAAAAAGTAATGTCTTAGCTGGGGCTTGAACCTTCGACCTTCCACGTGTTAGGCGAATGTAATAACCACTACACTACGAAAAACATGCTATTCTGTCGTTCTGAAAGAACAAAGTAATTGACCTCAAATGAACGCATCGTTGGTCTCGATGACCCCCCACCCTGTGCGCTACATTTTCTTGCCAACTGATTGGTCGGTGGGGTTAGGCAGCTTGGTGTCCGGCAGGGTTGAACCATTAGGAGAATTATATATATAAATATAACACGTCTCGTTTGACTTAGACACTTTAGCGTCCCTGCCCCCTCTCTCACGCACACACCATTGTTAGGTGGTTGGAGACCCCCTTTTTAAGCATAAATTAACTTAAGAAATTCCAAGTCAACCATTTGTCGGGAGTCGGGCCTGAGGTGAGGGATTTATTTGTATGCGGGCGCACAATTTTAAAAAAAACCAAGGAAACGAATGGTTAGGAGTAAGAGCTAATGAGTGAACTGTGCATGATGATGGAATGCGTTATTTAATACTTAAGTTTGTACGGAAAACCCAAAAGAAAGAATTAGACCTGCAAAATTCTCCTCTTGTATGTCAGTCACCATCACAGGTGTTTAGTTCTAGTCTGTTCCCTTTTGATAAATCTAAACACTAATTTCCTCCAGACTTGTCGTTTTGTCGAATTGTTTTGTCTAATTGTCGTTTTGTCACACAGTCGTTTTGTCACATTGTCGTTTTGTCGCTTTGTCGTTTTGTCTCTTTGTCGTTTGGTCACCTTGTCGTTTTGTCACATTTTCGTTTTATCTCTTGTCGTTTTGTCTGGTTACCCACATTATGAGATGGGACGGCGCAGCAGTCTGCGAGGAAAACAGACAATAGACTGCAAAGTCAAGACTTCAGGTCAGGTAGGATCGTGCTCGAAACCTTTCTGATGGTTGATCGACATGCGGACATAAATTTCGTGCAAGAACAGGGCTAATAAGCCACCACACGTGGCTGCGTAAGCACAGGAGAAATAAGACTATCGCGGCCATCGTTGACTACGACGGACGAATAACTAAACATAACCTCACTACAGGCCAAAATCCACCTGGCAGCATTCACCCATGAGAAATCGTGCGTACAAGAAACAGTTCATGCAAACAATTAATAATCAGGTTACATGCTCTGGCAAAAATATTAATTAATTGTAAGCCATTCACATATTCCTTCAAACTATTACACTAATCGCCAATTTCGGTGTTTAATGTAAGAGTTCAATATATCTTTAAATATTGATTACCGTGCAATAGTAAACTTATTTTAAAACAGTATAAACCACTATTTATTTTGCTTTTCTTAAAATTTGTCAAACAATTAATATTAATTTAGGTATTTCTAACTCTGTTAACGTTTTTAAACAAAATATTTACCCTTAATTTTATTTTGAAAATCCAAATCTAAAGCCGCTGAATATTCCTGCAGGATGAGCCAGCTTTACTTTAGTCTATAGAATATATTTCACCCAGCTGTCTCAAACCACTATTGATTTACTGAAGGGATCTCAAACAAGGAGTCTGATATGGAATATTAAATTGAACCCCACAAGCAAAATAAATTTAAAATAAATAAATAAATAAAAATAATACTAAACAAAAGAGGAAATTTTTTTCTTAAAAATTAATTAATACACAAATATTAAAGCTTAGCCAGCCTATTATTTTTTTTATCGCAAATACAATTGATATAGCTCAGAACAATACAAATGTAAATTAAAACAGGCGTGTAGTTGCATTTAAGTGCAAAAGATCTTCAATAGTGACAACAGGTGTTAGGAGATCGCAATCCAGAATACGATTCAAGTAGGAGTGTGGTAGAGTTTGGGGTTTTCTTGCTATTTAAGTCAAGCTATTTCGGGCCAATTAACTATTAAGATACTTTAATTTTTTTTAAACAAAAAAGTTATTTGTGTGAAACTTTTAAAGAAATATAATAAAGAGGAAGATTTCTCGAAATTCGTACTATCCTGCTATAATAAACTAGGGGTTGTAGGGTGCCCACTTTTTTTTTCAAAAGCCCAAGTAACTTTAACTTATCCTTTTTCCGTTAAATATGCATATAAAAATTTCCTGAAATGTACACAAAGTATTTTATAACCAGATGACCCGCGGCGTAGCATACGCCGCATACTTGCTCATCATAGATAGTACATAGATCAGGAGGGGTGTGAGAGAATGGACACAAACAGCAGCATGAAGTAATGTAAAAAAAAGCTAGCAAGTCTGCGGCGTATGCTACGCCGCGGGTCATCTTGTATTTACTTATTTGTTATCTTCGCGCTGGGTCAGCAAGGACCTTCTTGGTCAAGAAGGTGTATTTGATGGCAACTAATTTCTTTGCAAAATACAATTATCATTCAAGAAGAAATCTCTTGTCGTAGTTAATTTTAAAAATATCTTTTAGTTTCAATTTGATCAAACAACAATATTCCTCAAGTTGCTCACGATTTAAAATGCAATGAAGAGACACATTTTCTTGGCGGCTGTCCATAAATGATTTCATGCACCTAGGGAGGGCGGGGGGTCATGACACACGTGTATGACGAGGGGATGGGGTTGTTTAAGAGATGTGACGTCACATCTAAACGATCAACTTTAAATTAAAATTCCACTTAAATATCTGATTGCTTATAATTTATTTAATGATATTCGACGGTGGCTTCACGTGCAATGGCGTCACTAGGGGGTGGGGGCCGAACCGGGTGATATTAAAATCTATAATTTTACAGTACATAATTTTATGTTTAAAAAAATAAATAAATACATTTTTTAAAAAGGCGACAATTTTTTTTTCACCTTAAAAATTACTAAATACGATGAAATGCGTTTATCGTGATAACTTTATAAAACAAAACAAAAACAGTTAACATGCATTAATAAAACAGTCCTAGCAAACGGCAATAAAACAAATTAGAAAAAAAAAACCTTTAAAAATATGAAAAGAAACAGCCGCACTGGGTGGCGAATTAAAAAGGCTGGACACGATATAAACCCAACTTGACTTTGACGTTCCGATACCATGGAGTAAGCCGGTAGCCACCTCACTCAAATGCCTCCAACTCATTTGGGTGTGGGGGGGGGGGATAAGCGTTTTCTCCAAAAAATCAATTTATGGGTTTACTTTGTTTTACAATGTATTAAATGTTTTTGAGTTAATATTTTTGTTTTATTTATATTTATTAAAGGCGTGCGTATACGCAAATTTATGTTAATATAATGTACTCTAAGAAACTTGATCTTCTTTAGTTCATTATAGCTTTGTGACGTCATATTGAAGGCTTCTAAGTTTTTGTGATGACGCGTGACGAGGAGGAGGTGTTGAAAAATAGAACAAAATTGCGTGACGTCATTTATGGACGGCCCATTTGTGATAAACATGTTCCACTCTTTGCAGGTTTGTGACACTGTACATATACCATTACATTTGGGTCTGGTTCACCACCAATCAAGCTTACTGATCAACAGTCAATAATTTCTTTAAAGTTAAGAATTATTATTGTAAAGGATTACAGATGCATCAACAATTCAAATAAATTTCAGATTTTACTATAAATCACCACAAAACTTTTATCTATGCTACAGATTTAGCACCGATGCTTTAGAGGATGTTAGTGTGTCAAGATAATTTATTGGTTAGATATTTCCCTCTAAATCGGATTTAGTCTCTAGAAAATTCAGCTTAACTATTTTATAGGGCGATACACTAAATTAAATGTTCACAGCAAATAAAAACTCAAAGAAAAGTGAACAATAACAGGTTAATTTTTAAGAGTTGTTTTCTTTAATAAATAAGAATAAATATGATTTTTTTAAAAATACTAAATTTATAAATGACACTATAAAGGTTTACAATAATTACACTGGATAGATACAAAGGTATAGTAATATCTTTTTAATGCTACATAGGATAAAACTCTACCATTAAAAGCAAATGTCAAAATTCAGTTTTATTAAGTTTTATAGACCACTGTTCTAGAGAAATATCTTGGCACATACATGGGGGTATTCAAGGATGGGAGGCAAGGGGCACTTGCCCACCAACCCCTCTTAATTTTAGAAAAATGTCATAAAGTTGTTACAATAAAACTGAACTAAATTTCCTGAAAGATTATTACATTGAAAAAAAGTGTGCATTTATCAAACATAAAAAGAATTATATCTGCAAGTATAACTGATTTTTATTTAGTCCCATAACCGATGGTGGTAAGGGGTCCTAATGTTTCCATTAGAACTTAATAGGGGCTTGGTAGACCTTGGTGGGTGCCCCGACTTCCTTCCAGATCAACTCGATCCCACGCCCCTCAGCTTGTGAGGAGAGCACTATTGATTTCGCTATCCAGCTGATTGCGTTATTGTAATTTTTAATATCATGGTTTCAGTGTCGAACAGTTATTATACTAATAAAATAGAGCATAAAATTATAAACTGCACTGATACATCAATAAAATGGTAAATTTTAAATTATATATTATGGAAAAAAAAATGTAAACATCTTGGTATTCGTCCTAATCGATTGTAACATTTTCTTTAAATGTTTCCTTGTTTTCAGATATTCTTTTTCTGTAGATACTCATCACACAATTTAAAGACCACATAAACGATCATCACCAGTTGTTGAGCGTAGCCACGTTTTTACTCGTCTAAGGGTGTAAGATGATCTCTCGATTGTGCATGTTGTTACTGGAAGAGCCAATGTCGTAAAAAGAAAAAAAAAGCCTTCTTAATCATAGGGAAAAAATTGGTTTCATCTAAAACCTCACATAAAGTCACTGTTACGTTTTTTCCCTTTACTAGTTTTACATTTCCATATTTAATATATCATACCAGGTTTCACTCTCCTCAATTCAATTGTCGAATGCGTAGCATTCAGCAATAGCTCTAGCTTGATCCTTAAATGCGAGTCTTTCTAGTTTTGTTATCAAAAAGGGATAAAAAGTTAAACGGGAAAATGCTGGTTTATTTTCTACACAAAAACGAGTTTCCATCGATGATATAATATAATCAAGGTAGGGTATAGCTGCATAGCTACAGATATTCTAAAATAATCCTCAGGTAAATCAAGTTTTGGATTTTTCCTGCATGTTCATTTATCTTCCAGCTTGTCGTGGAGGTTGAATGTCGACACTAATGTCATCTGCAACACCTTTTGTCACTCTAAAAATTTCTTTATACCTCTCATCACAATTCTGTCGATCAACAGCAAACGAAGTGAACAATTCTGCAATGTACATTTGTACTCCGAGTAAATCTAAATGCATTGACTTCAAATTTGGGGTCACAGCTTCCAGCTTTGACGAATATTTTTGTATAATAACTAAACAAACCACTAATGTAGGAGTTATCACAGCACAAAGTAATTGGTGTGCAACTTGCTTGCTTTTTCCAGATTGTTTTAAATATTCCAGTTATTTAACAATTTTTGTTACATTTTCAGCAAAAAAAAATCCCACGCTTTTATATGTATGTGTCTTCTAGTTTCACATAGCAAAGGAACATTTGGAATTTGTTTTCTTTACTGATTACTTTCTCCAAAAAAAACACACTATAATCGACTTTCCTGTTGTGTTTCGTACAGCATTCATATTATTTAAATCGTTCATGTCAAGATTTAGTTTCTGTGAACTGCAATGTACAAATCCTGCTTTGGGTTATTTTTTTTTGAAATGATCGAATTATTGCTTGGACTCCTCCTTCTTTACCTGCCATTGTAGACTGTTGTAGATAGTTGAAGATAAGCTTATCTTATCTTGTACAGACCCCCCTTCTAAACTGAACGCCGAATTAAAAGGAGAAAAATATGAGTGGGGTCCAATGGGGACAATTCAGAAGACATGGTTATATCTTAAGAGCAAGAAGTGAAAACGAGATATGTTTTTGACCACGATTGGAATTATAAAAGAAAATGAAAGAACCCGTTGATGAGTTGCATATCCTTGAAAGAAAATATTAGTGTATAATACCATGTTACCTAATAAATGAAGAATTTGAACATCAAATACATTTCTTTATTGACATTGAACAGATCAACATTAAAAGAAAAAATATCCGGGTTTTTATGGCTGTACACAGGGCCGGGCTTACCATTTGCGCGTCCTTTGCGGCTTAGTATGCGAAAAGGATTGTGCAGGGCCCAGTTTGGGTAGGGATAATGATACAAGTAATAAGGAAAAAGTAAGATTGCTAGGGCCTATGAAAGCATGGGGCCCACAGATTACCGCATAGGTTGCAGGGGCTTAAGAAGGGGAATTATGTTAGAAACATGGGGAAAAACCCCCTTGATTTATTAAAATATATTCAACATTATAGATTGGAAAATTCTGTACCCAACATAACAATTTTGCCTCGAAATTTTTCAACAATTGCTATCAGTGCATCTAGTTGTGAGAGGAGCTCCTGCACACTTACGTTGATAAATAAGTATCTTCGTTCCACAATGAGTGATTTAACACTATAAAATCTTGAAATATTGGTAATATATTGATGTATATGGTGATATGATGATATATAGGGTATTGAATTAATATGTAAGGTAATATCTATATTTGATGTATTATGGTAATATGATAATATACATGTTATTGTTCTGATGTACAAGGTAATGAGATGATGTATATAGTAATATGATAATTTACATGGTGATATGTCTCGGATAAACGATGGACGCTATAATGATCTTATAGAGTGTGGTGGTGGCACAAATGACGAGTGTCATTGTCAATGACACATGGGTGACAGCAGGTGTCAGAGTTGGCATGAGCAATAAACAGTGACACAAAAAATGAACGCAATACGCAATATAAAGTTATTAGGTACAAAGAAAATTTTAATGAAAATAAAATAATTATTAAGAACTGACAAGTGGAGACACAGGTGAAAAAAACAATAAAGGGGACAAAACCGATGTTTGTGCGCTCAATAAAACCAATTTTATGTGACAATTTCCTGGATACTGATCTATTCCCAATACATTTGATTTATGTATCAGCAACTTAAGGAATTTAATGTTCTTCATGGAGGTCCACTCAACCACAAGTCAGACAAAATTTTATCATGCGAATTTCTTCAAAACTGAAGGTGTTTCCTGGAGGTCCGCGCAACCAGTAAGTCAAGCACGCTTTAAGGCGTTGCAAAGGCGTCCCGGAAATGACTTCTGAGTAGAGACAACATTACATGCAGCCCGCCATCATCGTGTGAAAGTCTTGACCCACTTGACGAACAGATTGAGGCACTGGGCTTGGATTTTAATTCTTCATCAACACCTCAAGTGAGGACGCCCTAGTTTGTTGCAGAGGACACAGTGAAAGAGTGACAAATGTTGTGGAGCAGCTGGGCAGCCAGCACTTCTGAAGGCAACGGTCTTTTGGAGGGCAACGGTCTTTTTGAGGGCAACGGTCCTTTTGAGGGTAACGGTCCTTTTGAGGGCAACGGTCCTTTTGAGGGCAACGGTCCTTTTGAGGGCAACGGTCCTTTTGAGGGCAACGGTCCTTTTGAAGGCAACGGTCCTTTTTAGGGCAACGGTCTTTTCGAGGGCAATGGTCCTTTTTAGGGCAACGGTCCTTTTGAGGGAAACGGTTCTTTATATGGCAACGGTCCTTTTGAGGGCAACGATCCTTTTGATGGCAACGGTTCTTTTGAGGGCAATGGTCCTTTTTAGGGCAACGGTCCTTTTAGGGCAACGGTCCTTTTGAGGACAACGGTCCTTTTTAGGGCAACGGTCCTTTTTAGGGTAACGGTTTTTTTAGGGCAACGGTCCTTTTTAGGACAACGGTTCTTTTGAGGGCAACGGTCCTTTTTAGGGCAACGGTCTTTTTGAGGGGAATGGTCTTTTTGAGGGCAATGGCCCTTTTTAGGGCAACGGTCCTTTTGAGGGCAACGATCCTTTTGATGGCAACGGTCCTTTTGAGGGCAACGGTCCTTTTTAGGGCAACGGTCCTTTTTAGGGCAACGGTCCTTTTTAGGGCAACGGTCCTTTTGAGGGCAACAATCATTTTGAGGGCAACGGTCCTTTTTAGGGCAACGGTCCTTTTTAGGGCAACGGTCCTTTTGAGGGCAACGGTCCTTTTGAGGGCAACGGTCCTTTTTAGGGCAACGGTCCTTTTTAGGGCAACGGTCCTTTTTAGACACCTGGAATTAATATTTTTCTTACATTTTATATATATATATATATAAAGGAAATGAATGTAGATATTTCCTTACATTTTATCACGTTCTAGATTCCTTGGGTCAGAGCTCTTTGGAGACGAAAACTGTCGTTTCTGTAATGGATGGAGATCGTTAATAACATTAGATCACGCGAGGGCATTGTCGTCCTACAGTACATAACAGGGCACCCAAAAATACCACAGCAGAAAAGGGCAAACCTGCTGGCGCAGCAAGACGCTGCTCAGCCCCAAATCGATCGCCAAATGACCCAACTGGGGGTCAAATTGTGGCTAAAAGCCTGCATTAGGGAAAAATAGCTTGCAGGCTGGGAAAATGGTAATACGGCAAGGGTGCTTTACCACAAAATGCCGCGACCGCGCAAGCCAGATTCTTGGTGGAAGCTGCCTCGTAGCTGCCAGTCGCTCATCACGCAGATGCGAACTGGACATTGTCCAACAAACAGCTACCTGCACAGGCTAGAAAGAAACAGGGAACCCGGCTGCCGTTTATGTGGTATGGCCTAAGAGACGGAGGCACATCTGCTGACAGAATGCTCTGCGACAGTTGAGGAAGTGGACGAGACAGGCAGCACACGCACAGTGGCGGAACATCTTCATTGCGATGCCCTTATGTTGAGGCTCGCCGTTGGTATTGTAGGCCAGGCTATAAGAGTCTAAGTGACTCAGTCTTCCATTGAGAATGTAATATATTTAGATCCACGTTCATTTGAAATTAATGATAATCCAGACAGACGTTCGTTTGTCATTGTTTAGCGCAAAATTTTTTTGATAATTTTCAATCACTGCTAACAGGAAGATTCAAATAAATTTTAACAGAGCATTGACAAATTATGGAGACCTGATGCCATTTGTTTTTCAGTCAAGAATGGCAGAGCCTCTTAAAGTTGTAGCTTCCTAGTTAGTGATGAACAGTTCGATGCATAAAAATCTTTGAAGGCATAATATTCAACGATTGCTTCTTCAAGGTTAATGTCGTGTTTGTAAATTTGGCATACATTTCGAAAAGAATCTTAATTTTCTTTCGACATTTGTGATGGATCAATACAAAAGAAATAAATAAATGTTCACCGAAAGTCATTAAATCGATCATCTATTTGTGTTACATGTGTATCCAAAGTATTGAATTACGTTTTAAAGCTTGTAGTTGGATCATCGACCCCTTCATCTCTGCTAAGTTCGCCTGCCATACTTTTCCTTTTTGTATTTCGCGTTTCTTTAAATTTTGTTTTAACATCTAGTTTGGAACAATTTTCGTTAATAAATGATATGACATATACTTTCAGAATTTCAAAATCTTCATCGCTTCTCATTTCAACAAACGTATTTCTTCCAACATCGATTAATTGTTTTGTAAAAATATTGTCAATGCCCTTGCGCTGCAAGTAGTTTAATAACACAAAGATATTATCCAACAAATTTTGTACAAATAGCATCAGGAAAAAACAAAAGGATATTTTGTAATTAAAACAGATAGCCTCATAGCTTCTACTTAGACAACTTCCTTTATATTCTGTTGATTTCCCTGAAATTATATCTTCAAGTGTGGCTAGATTAGCAGAGAATGATCCAACAACTGCATGATTACGGCTTGCCCATCTTGTATCAGAAAGTCATTTCAGAGTATCTACTGATGATTCATATTAAGTTTATACTGTTGATTAAGAGTATTTAGACGTTATAAACTAGACGTTAAGAATGCATACAACTTTTCCGTTGTGCCGAAAAACAAATGCACATCACTGTTTACAGGAATTGCTTAGATAGTGACCCAATTTAAAACATGGGCACAGCAATGAACACAGATGCATGGCATTGGGTGAAAGTTTAAAGGCCACTCTTAATCTCAGACATCACAGATGCGCCATATTTATATATATGCCTTTCCTCCATAGGTTGTGATATCAATGTTTCGCTTTTGTAATTTTTAGTTCCGTTAAAATTTTCTCAGCAAATGTGGCAGCATTGCTGTTTACCAAAGTATAGAAGACTAATTTTTTTTTTCACAAAACGTCCTGATATTAAAACTGAACGTAAAGAGACCGATATCTGATCATTTTAGATAATCTATGGTTGAATCAATTAATATATATAAACACCCAGTGGTGTGGGTATGTTTGTAACGTAACGCTGTAACGCAAGCGATGTACGACAGTCTACAGCAGTTAGTTTAGTTGAAA
>MUZC01000217.1:357401-388591 GCA_002072015.1 Radix auricularia
TATCAAAAAAGGACAAGTTAGTTGGTCTTTAAAAAAAAGGTTGGCGCCGTAGGCGCCCAAAAAAAGGGGGCGCCGCAGGCGCCACGGCGCCTGGCACAATCTAGTAATTAAAGAAAAGAAAAGTGAAGACTTAATTTTATTATCAATTGTCGCCGATAATTCAGATGGAAGTGCTTGAATTAAATCAATGTGGACTTCATGACTTAAATAAATTTCATATTTCTTTTCTTACTTCAGATGACTGTCCAAAGTGGATCATATTTGGTAAATAAAGATATCAATTCAAGAAAATTTCCAGTTTTTCTACAACTACCATCACTGAATCAAGAATACTCTCTGTGTCCTCTGAATGGCAAACCTTGTTTTGCTAAGAACAAGGTCCCGTCTATCATTCTATTCAATACTTCTCTATTCTTTTCCACTTAATTAATGACGCTCCTGACTGATCAAACCAGATATTACAGTTTTGGAATACGATATTTAGCAAACCAATATTGTCGTATCGCTGCTTAGTGTTGATTAGAAGTTTTGTGTTATGCAATCTTTTTTTTTCTGCTCTAGTGACACCTATTAAGAGTTCATCGAGGGCATCTTAAAGGGGCGCCATTTTATACCCAATAGGGCCGTAAGGGGGCAAGCCATCCCCTGCCCTATAGCTAAATCCGCCACTGACCTCCAGGCATCCTTATCCTGTGCCAGCCTCTCTAGGTACTTCCATTCATGGCCAATTCTCTTGATGTCTGCCTCCAATTCTCGGCACCAAGTGTTTCTAGGACGGCCTCTTTTCCGTTACCCTAAAGCAGCGGTTCCCAAACTTTTTTGACCCATGGACCCCTTCTAAAATCAAAACTTGCCCACGGACCCCCAAGTGAAAAAATCACATAAATGCACAGTACAAAAATTACAAATCCAAAAAAATAATTATTCTAATTATGATGTATTTATTGAAATTACAACTTTTGTTTAAAATAAAATATAAAACTATCAATGACATGGATTAACGTGATGAGATGTCATGAGTTTCTTGATGACAAACAAAATGTTTGTGAGTAGCAACCGCAAATTCTCACGAGCACTAATTTCCAGCAAGTTTTTATGTTTTGTGATGAGGTTAAATTTATAACGGCGCTAAATCATTGTTCTAAGAAATAGGAAAACAAGAAAACAGTCAAAAACTTCTCTACAATAATCCATAATGCAGGATAAAAAATTGGGATCTGTTTTTGTAACCAGAATTTCTGGTATTCTTGTTAAAACACAAAGTTCCTCATTTGTGGATATTTCAATAAGCTGCTCCCTATTACATCGGATTTATCTCTGTTTGGGATCTGAGTTTATTCACGAGCAAAAGGGTTCAACTGCTAGTCGGGAATATCCTAGTGAATCGTCAAATCTTTCTACATACTGCATGAAGAGCCGTTTAGTGTTGACAGTATGCCAGCAAATATTCATCTCTATTTTGCAATTTAGAAAAATTCGGTAAGTGAGATCATTCTCCTCTTCCCAAGTTTTATTTGTACTGAAAAATATCTGCATCAATCACAGATATTAGTCCTTTAGTTTTGATTAAATTTGATTGGTCACCTTGTAGTTTCAAATTAGTTTCGCTAAATTTGCCAAATAAATCATTCATAAAGGCTATGTAATTTTTGAGTTTATTGTGTCGCAAATCATTACATTTGCTTTCCAGGAATTCCAACACTGAATCAAAGAGGCCATAAAATCAATTATTTTATAAATTGATCAAATGACATATTTCAGGGATCCATGCAGACTTTCACTTAGATTTTTTGCGACTAAATGATATTGACGAATGACACAATGTAGTGAAAATACATTCGGCACAGCTTGTTGAAAGTGTACCGTAAAGTCAAGGGTATAGCTTTATAAAAATCTGTATAATTCAGTAAATAATATTTCAACTTTCGTGTCTGTTTCCAAACATTTAGCCATGTTTCATATTTTCAATAACTGTATTGGCGGCATTTTTGCCTCGCTCTTTCTGATTGTTACTGTTAATTATTATTAAAGTATTTATGGAATGCTGCAGTAAAGCCCTTTTGAGAAAGCTCTTAATATAAAATACAATTTAGATAAATATAACTTTCCGACACATCGAAAATTACCCAAACTTGCAACTTTTGTTGATTTAAAAATATTGTATTTTTTCTGACCTAGGACTACTTATAAGAATTTTGCACTGACTTCTTAATAGCAAACTTTACCATTCAGTAAACCAAATATATGGCTATAACTGTGTAAATTGCCGTAGCTCTACTTCCTTTCTAAGTAAATCATAATTGTATGCCAAAACGTATAGCACCTAAGATGATATTTAATTAGTAGAAAAAACATTAAGATAGTTTTTTTTATTATCGTTATTTATTTTAATGTCCATAATAATAAATTTTAAATATGGTTCACGATGTTATTGTTTTATGTTAAGCCTTGCGCGGACCCCCTGACGTTGTTCAGGGACCCCCAAATCAATTTTAATTTTCCACGGACATCAGGGACCCTGGGAGTCCATATAGACCACTTTGGGAACCACTGCCCTAAAGAATTCCATTTCAGAGTTTTCCTTGTATTGAAATCGGAGGCATCACTAGACTCAGGCCATAGATAAGTGTAGGATGCAATATTGTATTGTTAAGTTTACCATTTCGTTGAACCATAATACTAAGAGAGGCTTCTTATAAATTGCTGACACGCGTTTACATACGGAAAACTTACAGATTATCTCTGACCTGACAAGGTTATATTATAGGTGAGTTACATCCCTTTGCCTTCAAGAACCTGGATAAAATAGTCATTGCAAGAATCCACCGTTTCAAGCTGTTTATTTATTATTGCTCAAAGGAAGGAGATTTGAAGATAATAAAGATGAAAGAAAAGGCAAAATTTATAATGTAGAAGTGAAACATGGAGAGAAGAAAGGATGCAAACTTAGCAATGTATGGGATGTGTCCAATAATTGTATAACATAACAGAGGCCCATATTCATTCATGAGAATGACAACATGGACCAAGATAAGAGATTATATATTGCCTATTTTTTTAAAAACGTGTTCCAGTTTGTATTAAAGGACATAAAACATGGGATGTAGTTCTTCCTTTCTCATCTTCTGCAGCTATTGATGTCCTAAAAACAATGTTTGCGAGATTTTATCTTCCTAACCAATTTTTTCCACTAAGAATAGACCGAATTTTATTTTGATGAAATAAAATAATGTTTCACAAACCTTCTGCTATCACACACACACACACACCAACAAAGAAAAAGAAGAAAACGATTTTAAAAAAAAATGGAAATGTCACATCAGATTTGGGTGACTGTCACAAACCTGGGAGCAAAACCATTGTTGCGATTTTTAAACTGACGAAGTTTAGCTTTCAGTGTATTATAGTTTGATATAGCTGCATGCAGTCCACAGTGAATGACTTTAAATACTTATCAAATATTTTTTTAAAGTTATTCATTTTATCCAAATATCAGCTGCGTAGCGGGGATGTGTGCCACCCGGGGCAGAGCCAAATTTGCCGCCCCCTCCCCCTGAAAAATATGTTAATGCTTTAAAGAAAATATAGTTTTTATTAGAAAAAAAAGGATCGTATATATTTTTATGATAGAAATTTAAAAAAAAAACTACTAAAAAACTCATTTTTAACAAATAATATGAAGTTGTCTGTTTTCCTCATGTCACTAACTATCATGCTCAATAGACAAAAAATAGCTAAAGATATGTCAATCTTGGTGTATTCGTTATTGTTCGCAGTTATTTTTTTATTAAATTAATTTTATCGATGCTACTTTAACACCTTGCATAACTTCAGACAGCTCGAAGGAAATCTAAGCAACGTTCAAATTAATCATATTATTTTAGGCAGGGTAACTTCGAGCCGAAATATCTTAATAAACTTGAATAAATTACTTACTCTATAATCAAGCATGAATCAATTATAATATGTTCTAGCCTAATAGTGTTATGTTCTTAATCTAATGTAGCTCTAATTTTTTCAGCTCAATAACTTTAGTATCAGATGGCTTTATATTCATTTTGGAGTTTGAAGTTTTGGCATTAGAAAAGTTCACTTAATTTAATATAGTTTCATTTATTTTAATTTTTGTATCTTGCCTTTATTTTACTTTATTAATATTACATTAAACGTCCTTCATTTTTAGAAGCGAATTAACAACGTGGCACTTGCCGCTCCCCAACAAACAAAATGCGCATATTTAAATAAAATTTCCACTTAACTACCATAATTCATTACTTGCAATTGCAATTTATTTAATGACGTTTTCAATGGCTTCACACGTATTAACTGTCAAAGTTCTGACAAACTACAAGCTATTTTGATACAACTTTTCCCTCTGAACATCAAACGAAAATCGTAAAAACAAGAAGAAAAAAAAAAAGAAAAAGATTTTGGTTCTTTGAATGAATCAATGACAGAACATGAAGATAAGGTAAGTGGTAGCGCGCTGGACTGTCGAACCGAGGCAAGAACCCGAGTTGTTATCAGTTGAGACGAGCCAATGTTGTTTTTTTGTTTTTTTAAACCTACCCCGCCCCTTTTCATTACCTCCTCCACTCCTAACGCGAGCACATTAAAAAAAGTGCCTAATCTAAATGTTTTTAAAAAGTATATTTTAGTCGTTAAAAGATATTTACACTAATAACAAAAATATATGCAAGTCTTTTTTTTTTTTTTTTTAAATTGGTAAAATAATTTGGGCTTGTCTACATTTTTTAAAGTTAAAGGTTTGGATAAATGTAGGACTCAATAATCTACTATATAAAAGGAGCTTCCGTAATATATATATTAAAAAAATAATAATTTCAAAAATACTGATAAGATTGCCAATAAGATTTATTAGGAAGATAACATAAGTGATTTTAAAAAAAATACAGATGTAAGTATATTTTACTAATAGTGATGCAGTGTATACTAATAAATGCCGACGCCGACACGCATCGGGAAAGGGGGGGGGTGAAGGTTGTTACACTTTTTTGAGATATGTGACAAAGGGGAGAGTGTGTTTAAGAACTGTAACGTCAATTCACGTCACTTCCATTATGCGCAACTTTAAATGAAAGCTCCACTAAAATATTGTTTCCTAACAATAATATTAAATGACGTTAAAAATGGTTGCACGCGCGTTACGAAATTAGAGTGCAGCCACACACTAAATACACACTGGGGGTGGGGGAGCTTTGTGGCGTCATTTTTGTGATCACTAGGTTTTTCCCAAAAATGTCGCTGGCAGCACTGCTTCTAAACCGCTAGAACTGCTTAAGTAAAAAACAGTGGTTGATATGGTTGTGCCTTAGAAGCTTAGACTTACATAATAATAATTAATAATAATAACTCCAAATTTAGAGTGAACTATATTATTATGAAATTATTATAAATGAATTAATACCTTTTTAAAAGAGCGCATTCTACGGCAGGGCTGGCACTTTATAATCTTGTGAATAATCTTGAGAATGAAGTAATAAATAAAACTTTGTAAAAGTAAAAGAGAGTGAGTAAGTAAGAGAAAGACTAGTAAAGAAAGTATAGTAAGAGTAAGAGAAGATGAAGAGTGAATAGTGAATCTTAGTAAGTTTTAAGTTTAGTCTTAGTCTTATTAAGAGTAAGAGCACTCTGCTGCACTCACTGGGACGGACTGAATTGTGTGATCTCTGTCACTGTCTTGGAGAATTCTAGGCCATTCTTTATCTTTTCATCAAAATTTGAAGATCAGTTAAAGTTAAGGCAAGGCAGATTAAATAAATAATAATTAAATATAAGTGTGGTACATTACAATTACAACATCAAATTGTTTCAAGTCAAGTGTAATTTAATAAATGTGAAGCGACTACTAATACTAATATGCTAATAACTACTCATAAATTTTAGTGGTCTTCAGAAGTTCGTTTCTTGTTGATTCATACTATTACTATTACTATGTACTATGTTAGTTACATGACTTGGACTTGGCAAGACTGACTTGACTTGCATTTAAAAATAGATCCATTGTAATTGTCAATGTATTGTATTGTCATTGTTTAATGTTTATTATTGTAAAATTTAAAAAAAGGCTGAGCCCCCTGTAGGTTGTAGGCACTGTAGGCCTTTTCAATAAGAATTTATAACTTTAATTTAATTGATTATTTCCATAAACTTAATGTATATTTATTATTATTTATATAGGCAATCCTCTAAATACGCGTCCCAAATTATTTTTTGTGTGATATCACACAGAAACGTACAAGTAATATACTATTTCGTTATTATTGACGCATTTTCTTAATCAGTGCATATTTTAGCGTATTTTCATAAATTTCACAAATACTGGAACACATTTTAACTAATTTAGATTTGGCGGGGACAACGGTCATCACAGACGCTGGGCTTGGCTATCAGAATGTCGTTTACATAAAAATGGAGTGCATGCTCATGAGTTTGTTCGTTCAGTACACATAGACATTCACACTGAAACTATTGAAGAACTCAGGATGCAAGCAAAAGGTAAACTCCGGTATCAGAAGTGTGGTACAAGTTGTGCTCTCTTTGCAAGCTATTTGTCAGCTTTTCAGTGGCGCAACAGTCACAAATGGAACGTTTTCAGCAGCTATTTGCAATTGCTATCTAATAATATTTAGCATATCATGACTGGTTATTGGATAATAATAAAACACTTGTGCTGTATTCTATCAATAAACAACATGTTTTGAATTTGATGTACCATAATTTCTCTTATTAATTAAAAATATTTTGGGACTGGAATTTGGAGGATTGCCAGAAATGTATTACGTTTGAAAGTTTTAAGATTTATTATTTATTTAACAATTCATCTTATTCCTTCCTAAAAAATAATTAACCAGAGAAATGGCAGTTTACACTTGGGGCTTTGGTAAAAATGGCCAACTTGGCTTAGGAAAAACAAAAACTGTTTACACACCTCAACCTGCAAATAAAACATCAGATGGACAAAATTTGAAATTAATATTACAAGTTTGTTGCAGGGGATTGTTTACAGGTATATGAAAAAATGGCTTGTTTGTTGAAATACATTAGAATTTCACTGGTCAAAGGGTTGCTCAAAATTAAAAATATGTGATAGATCAGAGTGCTGATTCCAATTGTGAAATCTTATCTTATCTTAGATATACAGACGCTCCTTCTATGCAGAAGATAATTGCGTCCACAGACCATGACAGATGATCTGTTGGCAAGTGATGCAGCGGTCACAGGCCACGGCTATAGGGGTTCCACGCATTACCCCAGCCGCCTAACTATTGTCTAGTTAGGTACCCATTCAGAGCTGGGTGACTCGGGGACTCCTCAGGCCTCGGGAACAAATCCTCACCTTCGTGTGGATTCGAACTCGTGACCATCGGTATGACAATCGAGAGCGCTACCTCTCGACCACCACGTCCCACCTGCCTGCCTGCATGTCTAGTTATAGCAAACATCATAATGAAAATGAGATTATTTCCATAAAACAATATTTTAAAGAATCCCATTCGGCAAACTTATTGGGAATTTTATTTTGTGTGCTCTTAAACTAACTATTACTCCATCCTTTATTTAATACATAATTATATTGATAGATTTATAAAATATGATATGACGCATGAATTAATGATAAAAAAACTTGGTAGAGTGCAAATGCCCTAAATTATCCTATGCAACAAACTCCCGCTTATGGAGTATTCACATTAGTTTGGACACCGTGAGTGATAAATCAACTGAAGATATTTTCTACATAGAAAAGCTCTTAGTCTTAAGTATTATGAAAGATATAATTTAATAGATCATTTTAAACAAATGCCAAAAGCTTTAGGTTGAAAAATATGGTGTTTATCGAGTAGCAGTTCACTACCACAATAATTAATGGAGTCGTTGGTAGCATAAGTTTCTTTGGACTCAAGTTGCATGGCACTCTGTAATACATAATAATTTAGAAAATGATATTTTTTTGAACTGGTCTCATAAATTACTGAAGTTATGTACGCAAGATTATTGCATCTTATGCTTATCCATGGTTTATTCTAGTCTATTAGAGTTTTAAATATTGATAATGTGTTGGTTTTTCCTGGTTTGTTCATGCATTCCATTCCTCGCTTGAATTCCAGACTGGAAAAGTGAGAATTTTTGAGATAAGAAGACTGAGAATGTTTGTTCTTGCAAATGAAATAAGAAAAACATCCCTCTGTGTAACTAATGTCAAAATGAAGTGAGCTAACCAGAACATTCCTGATTAATAGAGAATGTTCATCAGCATCAGCGCGTTGAACAAAGAAGTTGCATGAATGTATGAAAAGCTTTTTATTAATACAACTTCCCAAAGAGACACCTGTTTCAATATAATGATTTGAACATAAATGGGACATCATTTGAATTAAATGATTTCCACGATTTCATCTGGTAAATCATTGGTGTATCCCTTGACAGTTTGTCTACTTCTTTTTTACATTTAAAATTTTGTATAACATGGTTTTTAGAATGTTAAATACCTGCTGGTTACATGCTGAAGCCTGCGGAAATTTTAAATTATCCATAAATTTATGTTGAAGTAGACATGATTTATGCTTAAATTTAGATGTGGCCCTTTTTAAGTTTCTCAACCCAATGATGTAACCCTGGCCCTGATCAGTTGCATGGTCATAATTTCCACAAGTTGTTCAGTGTTATCATTTGTTGTGCTCTGTTGTTCATACACATATATTTCAGCTCATTTATTTGCAAAAATGATCAAAGTGTTTTGTGACTGCAATCAGGCTAGGTATAGAAAAAGTTATTGAATAGGTACAAAATACGATATGTGTATGAGGTGACCAAATAAGTATAAATGAACTGTGTATTACAGCTATTCTCTCCTGCAGAGTCAGCTTTGAGATTATTGCTTGAATGTCACATTTTTCTTGATCTTTATATAATTCTGTTTAGTTCTTATCCTTCCCTGTCTGGTTGATGTCTACTTACTCTACACAATGTAGATCAGTTTAATTTTTTTTTTACTTCTGTTTTTAAAATTTAATTTATTTTTTGTTCATGAAGAAGTCTTTTTCACAATGTGTTTTTTTTCCATGCCCAAGCATACACTTTACAATAACTTTTGGGAATACATGCAGTTTTGTTTTCTATGACTCTCCAGCCATTGTTACCAGAGATGGGTGTCTGTATACTGCAGGCTGTGGCAAATTTGGACGTCTTGGTCAGGGCAATACAGAGGATGATGTTCTGTTGTTTTCTTGTGTTAACAACTTTGGTAATGTGCGGCAGGTGCTGACAGATTCATTTTACTCTTAATCTTTTCTTTTTCCATGAACTACAAACAAATAATTAGATTTAAAACTTATTTTGTTGTACTCAATGATCTATACATTTCTCTCCATGTAATATATTGAAAAGTGAGTTAAAATAAGCTTATAATCTAATTATTTTGAAAATCTGAAACACATTTAACATTACAGAGAAAGAAATATGTAGTATTTAATAGAATGGCTTTGAAAATATTTTTTTTTAAGCTTATATTGTGTCAGTCATAGATTAAATGTAAAATGTATTGTTTTTAAAACTGAAATTAGTTCCCATTGATTAAAAGGTATGCTAAAAAAATATTATTTTAATTTCATTTCAAGGTGTCCTGTGGCTCCTGGCATGCAGCAGCTGTAACAAACAATGGACAGGTTTACTTATGGGGCCACAAAAAAGCTTGTGGGAATTCTATCACATCAAGTTCAGAGGAAAATGCAGCAGTAGGAATTCCATCTCTTGTGTCTTATTTTGCACAAGTCAATGTGGCAGGTGGCTTATAATACACTACATGATAATATAAGCTCCTATATTTTGTTCAACGTTCTTAATAGTTGTTTTTTTCCAAAGACGAATTTATGAAGTTTATCTATTTTGATATCTGATTTAAGAAAGTTAAAATTTATTAGAACTTTTTTTTTTCTCATGACACCTTTGAACTTGAGCACTTTCTTCTCAACACCCCACCCCACCCCCCCCCTCGCAGGCTTTTTATCCCCACCAGTTATATTTTTAAACTGTGCAGCATGTCTTTGAATGCGCACAACATATTAACAAAGGATTTAAACTTTAGGTGTTGCCTGTGGTCACAATTACACCTATGTGTGGACAACGGAAGGCCGGGTATATTCCTGGGGTCGGGGCCAACATGGCGTTTAAGGACAAGGACTTGACAAAGACACTCTCTCACCAACTCAGCTGGAGCAGCTCACTGAGTTTGTTGTAGTGGCTGTTGATGCAGGCTACAGCCATTGTGGAATAGTTACACACTGTGGGCTTCTCTTTATGTCAGGTATTCATATTGATACAAAATTTAATCATATAAATTATTTTTTTCAAGTTTGCAATGAGATTATAATTTTTAGCGCATTTTCGAGAAGTCGAATGCGCTATTGCACCCGTTTTGTCCGTCCGTCCGTCATCACCCTTGATCTCAGCATCCATAAGTCCTAGACCCATGAGGTATATATGTTTTTTGTATGTCCTGACCTGCCATTTGTGCATCAACACTCAGTTACTCGATCCGTTAAAAAACCCCGTTAAAACTACCAAAAAATATTTCGAATCGAGAGGTAACACTAGCGCAGGGAACGGCCGCCATTGCCGGAAGTCGAATGCATTATTGTTCAAGCATTGAAGAGTGGTGCGAAAGGGTGCAAAAGAATTAGTTGTGTTTTTTTAGTTGACGTCATTAGAATATGTGTAAAAGTTTAGAGAGTTTTACGTCATCATTTGTGGTGACTTGTAGTTAGATTAAAGAGAAAATAAATTTTTTTAAAATGTAAAGAAATGACTTTTAAATAAAAAAAATGTCAGGTATATTCATTACACAAGAAAATTCATAAAATATGTCTAAAATCTAAACACAATTACTGATAACTACATAATTCTGATATCTAACATAAGTACTGATACATAATACGAAATTGCGCTAACACGTCCTGAATTCCAATAGGGACCAGGCTTAACATGATTTTTTAATTTTTTAATGCATTAGGATTGGTCTAAAAGATTTTTTTCAAGTTTTTTTAAATAACATTTAAAGCCCCAAAGGTTTTCTATAAAATTTAGTCCTGTAAGGATTTCATGTTTATTGCAATCAGCTGGTTATGAATTTTTTAAAATTGCTGAAACCGTATTTTTATTTTTATTCTCAGACTGACTTCATCTTTTAGGATAAGAGTGGTTATTTTACGAATACAAAAGACTGTCTTGAGTTTAATACTATTTACCTGTAGTTTAGTACTATTATTTTTACAAAAAAGTAAAGCGAAATCACTACTTCGAAAAAAACAACCTAAAAAGTACCATAAAACTTCATTAAAAACACCAACATTCAGGAAGTCAACCATAGCTTCTCTCACTAAATAAGAGTTTCTACTTCCTATGATTTCATTACTAAAGAGAGCGCTATCAAGGCATGCTTTACCTCGCTTTCAGATTAGAGACGAGTTGCAAATTACCGGGCTTTGGGGCTTTAAACATTAATTTTAATACTTTTAAAACATATTGTGATGTCATCTTTATGTAAAATATCTATAACTATCTGAACTATTTGCATTTATATAGGAGTTATTTTAAAGGGGAACTTTATTTGATTTATATTCTCATTACATGTAACATCACTTATACCTAAATTAAAGAGATATATTATGCCTATAACACATGTTTAACCATAAAAAGCACACATTTGGGACTAATTAAATGTCAAAGTTAGAATTTATGATAATAGCACAAGTTTTTAAGTTATTTCCATGATATATTTGATTAAATTTGTAAGATTTTCATATCACTTTATAAACCATTTATTCTATTATGGTTAGTTTACTGAACTTTTCATCTCTTAAGTTTGTGTATTCATCCGCATCAAGGTAAAGGTTCTGATGGGGCACTTGGTCAGGGCCAGTCACAGCTCACTGATCTTCATAACCCAACCAAGTGTGAATCTGGACACCACATCACATCTGTTAGCTGTAGTAAGGGAGAACACCACGGCCACACACTTGCCTTGACAACACAGGGAGAGTTGCTTGCCTGGGGAGATGGATACAAAGGAAAGCTTGGCCTGGGAGACCAGGTCAGTTCATAGTCTATAATTAGAGTTTCTAAAATTCTTTTTTCCAAGGAACATGATACAGCCTTAATATTTAAAACAGTAATAGCTGTGACAGATGATTTTCTCCATATTTATAATAGATTGAATTCTAAACAGTCATGACATAAAATTTCCTCAATAGTTATTTCAAATAAATTCCTATTGTTTCACAGGTTAATAAAAAGCTTCTAGCTTCAGACACACTTTGCTTATTTGTTCCACCGCAGTCCCGTAAGGATTTTCCGTTTATTGAGATCAACTGATTTTGTAATTTAAAAAATTGCGGAAAATGTATATCTATTTTATTGTCATAGCGGCTCCATCTTTTAGGATCAGAATTGTTATTTTATGTATCCAAAAGACTGTCTGAGTTTAATACTATTTTTACCTGTAGTTTAGTACTATTATTTTTACAACAATGTATAGCAAAATTACATCTTCATAAAAAAAAAAAAAAATGTAAAAACTACTACAAAACTTTGCGAGTTGAGAGATAACACTAGCAAAGGCAGCCGCCGCCATTCCTGGAAGCTCTCTCACTAAATAAAGAATTTCTGTTTTCTATAATTTCATTAATAAAGAGAGTGCTATCGTGACACAGTTTACTGCACTTTGGGATTAGCGCTATGGGGCATTAAACGTAAAATCAATAGTATTTAACTAAATTTATTTCTCAAAATATGCATGCTGTTAATTGTTGCAAGAAAAGGTTTTATTAATGAAATATAGCACAACAAGTTGTAATAGTTATTTGCTTTGTCCCACAGAAATCAAGGTACACTCCCACACAAGTGCCAAAAGAGTTTTTCAACAACGAATCTGTTGTCTCCATATCAGCTGGAGGTATCCATAGTTCTGCGGCAACCAGTGTTGGCTCAGTGTATACCTGGGGTTGTGGTAGTGATGGACGATTGGGTCATAAGGATGGTCAAGGTCACAGGTATTTGTTTCGATCGGATTTTCCAAGAAAAGTAGATCTGCCAAAAAATGTGTCAACCGTAGTGTCTGTCAGTGCATCATACAGCAGCTTTGTTCAGTTGAGCTTATGTTCATGTATATGGTTACATATCTTAAAAATACTTTGTTACATCAGTCTTTTGTCTTTAATAATTCTTTGTTATCAAGCCTAAAAAATCTAAGTGATGCAAAAAAAAAAAAAACAACTAATGAACTATAGCAGAGAAAAATTTTAAAATCTCAATGTAAAAAGAAGACATCCTCTGCATAAATATATTTTTTTTTTATAATTGCTCCATAAGTTATCTTTTATTTTTAAACAACTTTGTATTATAGAAAATTCAGGGCAGAATTTCCCCCAGGCTGAAGGGAATAAATTAAAATGATCCTCAAAAATTCACCTTTACTTTAAATATACATAAAATACCTGTGGAAAATGACTTAAAAATATAATTCAGGGAGTCCTCAGGTTACGCTTGTCCTGACTTAATCTGTTTTGGGGTTCCATATGCGCCCCTATAAAATATAAAATTAAGCGTCATTCCTTATTTTTTTTAATCATTTAAAAAAAAACAACTATTTGTCATATGATGAGTGCAAGGAATTCTTTTCTCTTTATATTATATATTATATTATAGTAAATTTAGTGTAAATTTAAGTTACATGTTTGTAAATTTTGTGAAAATGTGTCTGGACAGATGAATTTACATTAAAAAATATTACATTTTAAACATGCACCATTTAAATATAATCAGCGGGTCAAGGTTTGATTGGGTGGTTCTGACCTAGGTTGTAGTTTGCTCTTTAAATATATGTATTTTTTCCTATGATTCCTGAGCGAGGCCCCCACTAATCGGAGGCCCTAGGCGGCTGCCTAGTTAACCTATGCCAACAGCCGGCCCTGACAACACCTGTAGAAATGGATTAAAGGAAAATAAATTAAAAGAATTGGCGCAAGTCCCTAACACAAAGCTCAGCACCCAAGTATCAAGAAAAACTGATTAACTCCTGGGATAAAGGGAGAGCATTAAATACGATGTGATGACTAATTCAAATGACATCCCTTTCTTGTAGTTAATTATTATATTATTATTAGGTTGGGGGTGAGGGATTACTGTGGATTCTAGAGGAAAAATTAGGGTATTGATAATTACTCTAAAGCAATAATGTTTTTACCCAATACAGGTATTTTAACAATGACACATACACATTTCCTGAAGTGGAGTTAACCCATAAAAAAATCTGAGTTGCATATTGGTTGTTTATGCTGTGATGTGTTCACCACATGTTTTGTAAAATTTTGTTGTAAATCTTTCAATTTTCAATCTTTTACAATGTTTACAATTTTTTTACATAAAACATTTTTGAAGATATTTTATATTTATTTATTAGCAAAGAACAAGATTTTTTCAACACTTTACAAGGGGATATACAAGAGTTATATATGTAGTGGTAAATATTAGTGCAATGTCTGCTTTTATAAAGTATAACATGTCTTTTGATGACCTAATTATATTAAATGACATGGCTTATTGATTACATTACACAATATGACTTTTTGATTTCATTATGGGGCATGGTTGAGTGGCATGCATGCTTGACTGGTGTACTGAGAGTTTTTCGTTTGAGTCTTAATGAAGGCATGGGTTTTCTTCCGTGGCTAAGGATATCCTTGAGTCCATCCAGCTCCAATGGGTACCTGGCACTAGTGGGGAAATAAAGGCAGCTGTGTTTTATGCTATACAATCCCCTCTTTGCTGTGGCATGCGAACACCATGTTACGTAACAACATCTGTGTGTTTTTATACAAATTTAGGATGGCATAATATTCTGAATGGTTTAAGACAAACATTTACACAATATGACTTACAGTATGAAAAAGGTTGAATCAGGTTTTTTTTTATCTAATGTTTTTCTTTTATAACTTAAATGTATATATATATCTTATTACTTACAGTACATTACTTACTGCTATTTAAAATATAACTTTTAGTTTACTATGACATAGCATCGGAGGGAGAACTATAACTAACCTATGCTTCGCTGATGACATAGATGGCCTAGCTGGCAGCGAGGACGAACTAAGAGAATTCCTTGCAAAGCTAGAGAGGACATCAAAGGCCTATGGCATGGAAATCAATGCAGAGAAGACCAAGGTCATGGCAAACAGTTAATTCAAACAACTGCAGCATTAAGCAAACTTAAACACATCTGGCAAAGCAAGGAGCTCTCCCTGAGATCAAAGTTTCGACTAATGCGCTCTTTGGCGATGTCAGTCTTCATGTATGGTTGTGAGGCTTGGACGCTCACTGCAGACCTCCAAAGAAGAATTAATGCGCTAGAGATGAGATGTTTTCAAAAGGTACAAAACATCTCCTACATGGCCCACATTACGAATGAAGCGGTCTGTGATAAAATAAGTGCTGTCATTGGCCCTTGCGAGGACCTTCTCACCTCAATTAAAAAGAGGAAATTACGATGGTACGGACACGTGACAAGATCTGGAGGTCTCTCAAAGACGATATTGCAAGGCAAAGTCCAGGGAAGAAGAAAAAGAGGCAGACCAAGGAAGAGTTGGGAGGACAATATCAAAGAGTGGACCGGCCTGTCATTTAGCCACTCCCAGAAGGCAGCTCAGAACCTTGACAAATGGGAAGAGATAGTGTGCAGCTCAAAATGGTGCCCCAACGACCCAGCGTCAGGTTAAGGGACAGTTCAGTTCAGTACAGTTCATGACATAGTTTAATAAAATACTCATGACAAATTTTGTTTACTTCAGTGGAGAAGTCTATTCATATCTCATCAATTCATATCATCCAGATCTCAATGTTTCATTATTGAATTTCCCATGAAATACTGTTTGAATAATGTGCAAATGACCAAACCATATGTATCAATTTTTACCACAGTAATTCAAGCATGTAATTTATAACATGGTGTTTTAAAACAGCTGATTATAAATTATATTAAAAAGATCTTCTACTTAGATTTCTACTTGCGTATTTTTGATACCAATAAGGAAATAATATAACAGTTATAGAAACATTTAAAGAAACTGTCAAGTTGCCTACTCTCACTTTCCAAAAATTAAAATTTGACACATGTCCTCGGGTGTAAATATTTAGTTTTATGCTACCTTGGAAATACACTAGGCTTTGATACAATGATAAGGTGACTTAACATCATGTAGCAGAGCAATGAAGAGCGCCCCCAAATAAATTGGTACAAAATATATATCTTTTTAGTTAGTTAAGTCTTCAAATCATATATGATCCTTCTAAACATAAGATTACTGCGTCTTATGCTTATACAGGGTATTTGAGAGTTAATGAGTTAATAGTTTTTGAGAGTGTAAAATGCTGCATGTTTCTTCGTACTTCTACTTGTATATGCAACAAGAACAGTGTGTTTATCACTATGTCTATTTGAGTGTTGAATTAGATTATTGGTTGATTACACTTTTCTCTTAATTCCCTTTGCTCGTGCTAACAATTAAATTGCGTTAAGAAATTAAGTCGTACTTTTTGACTTGATCATTATTAGTTGTATTTCTTCTGACTTATCCTTCATGCATACAATTTCGAATAAATACAAGAATCCACTTTCCTTTTTTTTTTTTGGTTCGCCAAAGGAGAGTTGGCCCCCCATCTCCTGAACCCCCCTCCCCGCCGCATTTCTTACGAAGCAACTAGCCCTTACCAACACGTCGTCCAAGGACACATAAAACAACTGTTGCTATGTCGGCCAGCCACGTCTCTACCTGACGGGGACAAGTCATCCGTCTTCCAGAGACGGTCAAGTCCACCGTGAACGTCACAGCGGTTCTCATGTCTTAGCATTTACTTTCTATGACCACAATTTATATTGCCTTGCATCTTCATTTTAAAAAAAATTAATATATCGTCACAAACTATAACAAATTATAATGTTGGGTTGCGTGTAGCACGAATACAAATATTCACATACATTCATTTATCACCTGTACTGGCGCGTTCAATTACCGCCCCTTGTCTTTGGTCACAATCCTCAGATCCCGTATTCACTAATGTCACAACATTAGCTACATCTAATAATATTATAGAGTAGCCGCCCTAGTCGCGAGTTTTCATTGGCATCCCATTAGGGCGTTATTAAATGCCAACAGATGCAGTTGCCGTTTTTAACTTAATTATCGGAACATGTAGATGTAATAATAGCCAGTTCATGGCACTGGGCATCGGCTCCTCCACAAGTTGAGACCCTGTGACCCCCGGCAAATACCGTAAAGCCTCTTCTACCCCACAGGCCCGGGCTAGACCGTGGAACAGTCATTTAAAACCCACACGCTGATCAGGTTAACTTGAGATTAATTAAAAGACACCTCTGAAAACTTCACCAGCGTCTCTCCATCTTCCTTGTTGCACGTGTACTTAAGATGATGTGTTTGTTGAATAATTTCAGACGATTAAAGTAGAAGAGAAAGTCAAACGCTGACGTGTCTCTTATCTCGTGTTTACTACGTCACACACGGTTGGTTATTGCGGTCCGGGCCACGCTTTGGCCTGGGACAAAGGACGAATCGTGTATCAGGATGTTCAGAGAAGTCCGTTTACCTTTAGAGTTGAGAGTATGAGCTTGTGTCTTAGTGAGGCGTGTGTAGCCTACACATTGTTTACACGCTGATTAGGTCAAAGAGGTTTCGGAGAGAGTTGGTTCAATCAAAGGATCTATTCAGCTTGGAAAATGTAAGTAAAAAGAAAAAAAAACACAAATAGTAATTTTTTCTAAATACTTTCGTCTCTAAGCCCGTTGCTTCCACATCAAAATCAAGTAAACAATACATAAGTATACTGAAGAAATTGAGCCCTCGTTACACATTATGTAAACAAAAATGTAGATACTTTATTTTAAAAGCCTATGCCACTATGCTTAAACATGAACTTTAAGTAAACATGAAAGATATCCGCAAAATGTCATTGACAATTGATTTTATATACATTTATTCGGCGTACCAAGTAAAAAGAGCGAAATAAAACAAAGAAAATCTTCACCCCCCTTCCCCCAATTAGTAGGGATGAAATGATGGCAAATAAAGCAACAATAACAAGTGGTAAAGTACAGTATTTACAATACCTTTATACCACATTAAAAAAATAAGTTATACTGTTTAGCAGGACCTGATTTAGACTTGAAGGGGCCTTAAGCTATTTGAGATATGGGGGCCCATTTGTAGCCCAGAAATTCTATGCCAGCGCCTAATATGATTTAAACAAATTCTGGGGGTGGGGCCAAGAAGGCGGGGGTCCCAAGCTACAGCTTGTTTAGCAAATAGGTAAATCTAGCACTGCTGTTAACACAATTCTTCAAAATATCAAGAATGCCTATGCTAAATAAATGTTTCCTATTGGTAAAATTTGTCGGCGTGTCGAAACGACACCAGGGTGCAATGCCAGAATAGTTTATTAAATGTTCTATTTATTTGACCATGCATTCATCATCTTGCCCAGAAAACAAAATCAGGCACGTGTTCTGGTGACGTTCTATAGTGACCACAATGTGAAATTTGCCACTAGAGATATATAAAAAAAAAAAAAATGTAAATGTCTCTTGTGTGGCCAGCATCCCCAACTAACAAGCCCCTTCCAATATACCCCCCCCCCCCATAGCTCGAGATACAGATTGATCCTGTAGACATCGATTTTATTAAAAACAGACGAATGTTAGAAATTGCATTAACACAAATTTTCAGATAAGTATGAATACTTGTGGCAAAATAATTTTTATCGTTATTACAGACAGACAGAAAGAGGGGATACGATACGACAGACACACACAAACACACACAAGACAGAGAGCATTTACTTGCATCGACCCGATGCAGGTACATTTTATTTTAAAATGGACATTGTATTTAATGGTTGGTATATAATTCCACCCCATACTCCTTAAGTAAACTTCAAACAACATTTTCGTGAATTTGATTAAAAAGTGTATCTTCGCAGATTAAAAGAAAGATTTGTCAAGTGAAATTAAAAATGGCGACTAGCTTGTTGCTGCTGGCCATCTGCTCACTTGTACCACAGACCAATGGACACAGTGGACATGGCTCCCATCAGGTCCAACAGCCCACCAGCTTTGCTGACCCCAATGTCATCGGTGACCAGGAGTAAGTGGACGTCTCAAATTTCTCGTGCTTGCATAAGGGACGTCCATAAATGACGTCTCGTGACTTTGGCCGATACTCCCCCTCTCCTCCCTCTCGTCACGCAAACTTAGACACCCCTCTAATATGACGTCACGAAGCTTTCCCTGCCCTTCTCCCCAAAAAGCTGTATTTTATATTTGAAAAAGATCATGTTTCAAATCACTTTTTTGGTCATTTAAGTATGTATTTAATGTAATGTTGCACTCTAATATCATAACACGCGTGAAACCATGTAAAACACCATAAAATAAATTGTAAGTAATCAAATAGTTCTGCATCTATTTCTTCAATAAGATCATATTGGATTTAATTAAAATTTAATATTATTATTATTATTATTTTTTTTTTTTTGAGTGGGGGGAGGGTAAAGAAAATTTCATTGTATATGTTGTTAGTATAGATGATGCTTATTTCTGTTCCCAGACACCTCAAACAGCACATGCATGGTCACATGAACACAGACAAACCCATGACACCACAAGAAATGGAGTTTCACTATTTTAGGTAAGTAAGAGAAAAAAATTAGCAGACCATCTAGTGTCGACGCCGTATTCTTTTTCCTCATTGTTTATTACTAGAATTACTAGAGAATCCTCGCCAGTAAGTTATGTTTATAGTGGTTAGATGTGTCTTAAGTGCAGTATTAAAGGACTTGGTTGTTTGAATAACGTATCAAAGGTAAATAAAGTTAGTTTGTCCGTGTGCAAAGTAAAAAAAAAATAATTAGTGTGCTAAGCTGCACAGAATCAACTTTTGTGCACTACTTTTTTTTTAAAAAACAAAATATGCTGCGCTGTAATTCTAAACTGCTTCGGGAAGTCCGCCAGGTATTTGCGCAGCTGCGAACAGTGGCGTCGTGAGGGGGGGCGGGCCGCCCCGGGTGACACCATCAGGGGGTGACACCAAAGCCAAAAATTTTACTGTTCGATTTTATGTTAGAGAAACAAAGAATACACATTTCTTTCAACTAGAAAGAAAGTAAGAAATACGATGATATACAGTAAACACAAAGATTTTATTTTTTAAAAAATCAGTTAACTTGCAATAATAAAAAAAATTACAGCACACAAACAACATTAAAACAAATAAGAAAAGAAAGAAAAAGTCCCAGCAGAGAGATCTTTAAAAAGGTTGGACTTAAAGCCATTTAGGCTTTAACACACTAACAGCATGAATGAATCCCATCTCACTATATCCTCCACCTTAGTGGGGTGGGGGNATATAAATAGTCCCCCGGTTACGACGGTCCCATCCCGACTTAGCTGTTTCATGGTTACAAACGAGCCAACATAAAGTATAATATTACGCTTTATTTTTTATTTTTTAATGTTTTTTGTTTTTTTTCAACGTTTGTTTTTCATGGGGTAACGAATTGTTTTCTCTATTTGAAATCAAAAAGTTATAAAAATAATTATAATTTTTTTAACCTACAACTTAAGTTTGCGATTTTTTTCATGGCAAAGTTTTCAATCAAGTCAGTAAAGCTAAATAAGCTTACAAGTTCCTTTTCAATACTCATTAGAGAGAGAGCATATTCAGTCTTGGTTGTCCAATACAAATTCTAACTCATTTTTGTATTCATTTCGACTTTGAAAAGGATCGCTCCCTGCTGCAGTTTGAAGTCATCATTGAGAGATAGATGCGAAGTGCGATGCTACATTTGTAAATAACTGAAATTTAGCTCATTCAAAAGCAGCAAAATTTATTTTTAGCTCCGTGCACGTGTTTTGAGTTTCGCATTGTGCTACTTCCTTTTCCTTACCCTGAGCCTGGGGCTGGACAATAACTTTTTTTAAAGAGTTCTGAAAATTGGACTAATTGTGAAAGTAAGCAGTCTTCGAAATCACTTTAATTTTCTTCATTAACTTGGCTGCGCCTATCGAATGGCGTCATTGCTGAGCTCAGAAAAGATGTCTTTATATTCGCTTAATCGATGTTGTGGGGCTTCAAAAAGTTTGTCAATGATTACCATAAATACCATTTTGGTGATATCAAACTGACACTTTCTCTTCTTTAATAGTATTGACGATTATTTATGCTCTTTTTTTTTGCCACGAACTTGTCCTTTCCTTTGTCTTCATATGAATCAAATTAAAAATGCTGTCTTTTAACAAACTCAATAAGAAACTTCTAATACTTGGCTGAAATCAAAGATATTCTCTGCTCTTGAAGGGATAATTTTGTTTTCTGAAATCTCTATAAAATTGTTTTCCAAATTCAACACAAGGATTTTAAGTTGTTCAAGTTATATCAGAAATCTTTCTTCTTTACGTCAGCGGACAAGGGGCTGATTTTCGTTAGTTGCTTATTCTTTCAGTGCTGTAATATTTGTGAGAGACGTGTTGTGTTGTTGTATTGACATGGCATGAACGTGCGAGTTGACTGAGTATGAAACATGTGGTTTGTTCTGTGAACGGAAAATAGTATGTGGTCGTGAAGGGAGAGGATGGATGGCTATTAATGTAAGGCTCGCTATGTAACGGAGGTTGATTAAATATACTTGTTACTCAGACCACAAGGAGTTGAAGCCGTGTTTCTTGACTTGCAAGTTCTTTTACAACATTCTCATAGTATGAGTTATAAACACACTTTACAGCAGGGCCGGAGTTAAGCATAAGCAAACCGGCAACCACCTATGGACTCCGATTAGTCTCATTACTAATGGGGGCCTCGCACACAAATATTTCAATATTTATTTTATAATTTTCAGTTACATTTTAAGCCACCAAATTCACTTCGATTAGGGCCTCCAATTCCCTTAGGCCGGCCCTGTTTACAGCATTATGTCGGGCTTACCATCTTGTGTCAAACAAGGCTTTGTTAACATGTATCAATTTTATGTGTTTTGGAAGTATCTGTCGACGATGAGTAGATGCAACAAGCCAGGTATAAGATTTTGCAGAAGACAACTGCTCCACGTTTCCCAACCAAGTGAAGGGAATGAGCTGTACACGGCACAAAATAAGCAGCACTGCACTTCTTATAAAGATTAGCCCAGACTCTGTTATACTTCCTACTTATAACTGCAGCATTGACTTATGACTGCCCAAGGCATTTTCAGGGATTCATACAAACATTGGCCCATCTTTATTATACATTATGATAACATTTAAATTATTGGGGGCCCCTGGCTTGAGCCCGCTAAGCCCCCTTCCTTTAATTCAACGATAGGGGGAGGGGTCACGCATCTGTGACGATGTGTGACTAGGGGGCGGGTGTGTTTAAAAATGTGACGTCACATCAAAAAAACTCCGAAACTTTAAATAAAAGTCCCCTTAAATATTTGATTGTTTACAATTTATTTAATGACGTTTTCAATGGCTCCCCGCGTGTTACGATACTAGAGTGCATACTTACACTAAATACATATTTAAATGACAAAATACGTATTTGCAACAGGCTAATTGTTATTGAGAAAATTATGGCTTGGGAGAGGGGTGTCTAAGCTTTGTGACGTCATAGCGGAACAAGGGGTTGGGGTTTACGTTTTTGTGATAAAGCATGACGCGGGTGAAAAGGAGGGGTGGGGGTAAAATTTGTAACCTCACGTGACGTCATTTATGGACGTCCCCCTTTAAATCATGAAGGGGTGACACCATGAGCTACCGCCCCGGGTGACACCAACCCTAGCGACGCCCCTGGCTGCGAAGCTTATCTTATCTTATCTGTTACAGACGCTCTTTCTATACAGAGATTAATGCGTCCTACATTTATTTATGGTTTGTGTTTAGTCCTGGTTTCTTCAGGCAACCCATTTCACGCCCAAATGCCGGACTGGAAGAAAGAAAACTTGTATGTGTTTTGTTCTTGCATACGGAATAAGAAATGTGTTTTTATCATTATGTCTATCTGAGAGTTGTAATAAGTTTATTTTGTGTTGTATTTCTAAATTAGAATTAATTGGTTTATGTATAATTACTAATTTACTCTTGGTTATTCTAATCCTCTAGTGTTTATAGGTTTAATGATTTAACTAATGGTGTTACTCTTGTCAGTTATGAAAATATTCTCCAGTAATTATTACTATTATTGTTATTAATGAATCTGGCAGCTCTTTTTTAAAATTTGTTTTAGTTTATCAATGTTTTCTTTGGTGTACAGAAGATGCATATTCTAGCAAAGGTAGCATTTTAGTTTTATATCTTTATTAAATTTGTAAAATGTTTCTTTATAAAACATAAGGTTTTGTTTGATTTTTAAATAAATTCATTGATATAGGTATTCCATGATAGTTTCACATTTATTATGACTCCTAAGTATTTTGCATCTTTAGTTTGGGTTAGTTCATTTCCATGACTGAAATATTTTGAATTTATTTGTTTCTTTTTCTTTGTTACTCTTAGCAGTTGACACTTTTCTGGGTGAAAAGACATACTCCAGTTAGTTTCCCATTTTATTAATTCATCTAAGTCATTCTGTAAAATTTTGCTTTCTTGTTCTGACTTGATTATTCTATAGATTATGCAATCATCAGCAAATAACCTAACTTTTTTCCTGTTGAGATATTGTTAAGTAAATCATTTATTATATAAATTAAAAAGAGTAAGGGATCTTGCACAGTTCCTTGTGGAACTCCTGAGTTAACCTTTATTGGTGCAGATTTAGAATGATTTTAATGGAGTTTTCCCCCTAAGTGAATGCTAATGTTAAACTGTTGTGTGGTGTGCATTATATTGACACATTCTTGGGGTGAATCTAGAATGATTTACCTTAAATTAAAAAAATAGGATATTCTTTTTTTGAAATTGCGTTTAAATACTCATTCTAGTTTTTATTACTTGTTTTTCAAATAAACTGTTTAAAATCGTATAGAGAATTATTAGCCTGTAATCTATTTTATTACAATAACAGATGCTTCGAACATGAAACACATAAACCGTAAAATTTTAAATTTTTCTTTGGAGGCTCACTGAGCAGATGACCCTCGCTATGCCACTGTCCCTTTTCCGACTGAGGGTTCCAATGTTAATCTCCTTTTCTTCTATAGACTCCATGATACAAACAATGATACAATGTTGGATGGACTTGAGCTCCTAAAGGCTCTGAGTCACATGATACCTCCCATGGACTTTGCCCCCCATGAAGTGGAGGGCAAGACTGCAGTGGAGGTGGAGGGGATGAGGAACCAGAGGATCAGAGAAATGATGGGCAACTATGTCCGTAAGTATGCGGGTAACTTTGTTCTATGCTGCTGCATGAGTTCAATTCAATATTAAAAACCAAACAAACAAGCAAACTTTTATGCAACTTATGTTATCTACATTGTATGGATATTCAAAATTGAAATCACATTTTAATTAATCGTCTTAAGATTTTTGAGTTATTCCTGTTGCTTATGCTTCAGATGAAAAAAAAAGTAAAATGTATCACTCAGCTAAGTTTTTTGTTTTGTTTTTGGGTCTATTTTGTGATACAAGAAGTAAACCCTTGTTTTAATGTAGCTTGAAATTGGTTTGAACAGACTGACATGCATTGTCGATTTTACGTGGCACTTTGTCTTCCAGAAATAATCGACAATGTCCTGGTGATGGATGACCGGGATAAAGATGGCTACTTGAGCTACCCAGAGTACAGCCTGGCCAGGAGGAGAGATGCCCAGAGGATGAAGGAGATGCAGGAGAGGATGCTGAGAGAGGCCAGTCAGGCTAAGGAACAGATGCTCAACAAACAACAGCAGCCCTACAACACAGGGTTGTGATCACTTGTGACCAGTGGAAGGGCGAGTCTATGAATGCAGGGGTGAAAGGGAAAAGACGAGTCTGTGAATGTAAGGCTGACAGGGAAATGAAAGGAGGAGTCTATTTTATGATATTATTTTTTTTTAAATAATCTTATTGTCCAGTGTAAACTTGATAATATTTTCAAAAGTAAAAATTGTATATTTTTAAGTCTCCGTGTGGGATTCTTGCACTGTTGGGTGAGTTACTCCCCTTCTCTCGTTAAAGTGGTGAAACTTGAAAATAAGTTACATTCACTTTATTTAAAACCAAAAAAAAAATAAATAAATAAATAAAAAAAATAAAAATAAAGCCCGTCCTAAGTTAATAGCCCATTGCTGCCACTTTTAAGGCTGAAAAAAATTATTATGTCCTGTATAATTACTTCATAAATATTTATTCGCATATATTTACTATAGTTTCAAGCGTTTTTAAATGAAGTTTAGTTTTATTTATGTTTCATTTGTTTTATATTAAATTTCGAATTTTTGCTCCAAAGATTGTGTCTATATAATATGTAATAAGATTCAGTGTAAACATCTTTATTAAATAACCTTTCTCCTTCATTGCCTAATGTGCTGTCTCTACTCCTGGTTGGCTGATGACATGTTGGGTTGTGTTGTGGGATCTGGGAATGGTCTTTGAGCTGATCACCTTTGTTTTTTTTTCACTGAGTAAATGTTCTCTGCTTTTATGAGTTGTGTTAGGGTCGATTTATTTTTTATATTGACCTCCATTCCATATATTAGGTTTAGTTATAATTATTTTTAACAATTTATGACTAGATTAAATTTGTTATTTTTTTCGTTTTGGAATTATTTTATGATAAAAAATAAATAAATAAAAGAATTATCCATTTACCATCTGATTATTTTTCTTAAATCCTTAAGTACTTTACTCTAAGTTTGCATAATGTTGAAAGCTGATTCAATTAAAAGGTCTCCCGTTATGTAGTTGTCTCTTCTATTTCCAGTGACAAAATTGGCATATTGTTTTTTTTTTAAAGCATCTCCATCTATTAAAAAATAATGATTGTAATTGCTAAATACTGAACCATCTAAAAGGTGAGTTGGTTTTTTATTAAATCAATATCATATTACAGTGGCCACTGGTATTAATCGTCAATTTAACAACAGAGAACAAAAGTTGGTTATCATTATCACATTAATTCTGAGACTTTTAAAAATGTTAATAAGAAGGAACATTGAACCAAGCCGTATAAATAGATATGATAATGTAATTAATAATTAAAAATATTTGAAATAAAACTTGTTATTCAAACGCTTACAAAATAATTTAACAGAGGTTTTGTTGGGATAACTGTATATTTTATTTTTCAAAATATTATTTATTGGTCAAAATATGAAATCTTGTAAACCAATTAAATCATTGCTGAAGTAACTTCGATTGTGCACTAAGTCTTATATACATAATGGATCTTATTCTAATGCATCCTATAAGAATTATTTCAAAAACTGAAAACATAATTCAAGTATAAATCATTGAGAGTATAATTGAAAACTAAATATATTTTAAATCTTCTTCAAAAGCTACTAAAATATGTTTTTAAAATAAAATTATTGTAAAAACTTTGTCTAAACTTGTATTTCTATGTAAGCTTAAAAATGTACACTGATATTCCCTTAAAAGATTAAATAAAACAAAATCTCTCTGATTTTAAACTAGTCATACTGATTTCTTAACCCCTTTAAAAAATCCATTGACTTGAACTGACTCATTATTTAAAAATATCATTTAAAATATCATGTAAAATATCATGTCCTTTCATCAAGGGTGGATTAGGATTTCACGGGGCCCCTGGCTGCAATTCAGACTGGGAACCGGCCCAGCCACTTAATTATAAAATATAATAAATTTGGGGGCCCTTAATTTAGCCTAAAATCATTGGGGGCCCCTGGCTTTAGCCCATTCAGCCCCCGCCAATCCGCCCCTGCCTTTCATAAAAAAAATTTAATTAAATTTTGGGGGTTAATATTTGGAACAAAAAATTTGGTGCATTATCTCAAAGTGTACAGATGTAAATAGCCTGGTGCCCGCTCTCAAATTTGACGTCCTTCACCTTGAATCCCGCAGACGATGCTATTTCAACAGCTTTCTGTTGTCCCCAGCATGGTCCAAGCGCCAAACTGTCGGACCTCTGGAAGCTCTCGGGGATGCAGAAGAATGTCCCAGCCCCGTAATAGGCGGCCACTTCCATGTTCCCTCTGTCCACGACTGGACTTCCGGAGGTCGCCATGTCAATAAACGTAAACACGCCGTCTGGCGCCTTGACCAACTTCCGAATACCCTCCACCGCTTTGAAGGGATTCGGAAGGTCGTGAATGACGTCAGAGCAAAAGAGCCAGTCGTACTGTTTGGCGACAACGTCAGGAAGGGAGCAGAGATCTATGAGCTCGTATTTTATATTGGGGATGTGGCCACATCTGGCTCTGATCGAGTCTAGGAGTTCAGGGGAGATTTCTGATGTTGTGAATGTGCTGTTGGGGAACATGGTGGCAAATTTGCTCAGAAGTCGTCCACGTCCACTTCCAAACTCGATAACATCTATGCCGGCCTCTGTCGATGGGAAAATGAAGTTTAAGGCCAATGTATCAGTTTTATTCTAACTTAGGCAAAGGCATTTTTAAAAAAAATCAATATTTTTAGAGCTATCCCTTTACAGTTTATCATATTTATTAAAGTTTACGTTAATATAATTCTAAACGTAGCCTGAAAATGAAGATCTAGATATCTTCTGATAATGAAATATGTGTAAAAATTGAAAATGAGATAAGGAGATATTCGAGTCTGAACCGGAGATTGATGCATTATCTACGAACGCAATCGAAGCCCAAAAATGTATATTGATTTTTTAAAAAAATAAAGACGTAAATAACCAGCAGCCTGTTTGAGGTGTCTAAACTCCATATATTCCAATAAAAAATAATTTTTATGAATGTAATCACAAAAGGAATTAATCATTGCGTGACCGGTTCTTGCCTAGATAACGCGGCTCTCAACATGTTCTTTAGTTTTTAAAATGGCCCTCAGTTACTACAGGTCTGCCCCCCCCCCCGGTCTAAACCTTCACTCAACGTTATCTGTTCTGTTTCTATAAGTATTTTTAATAGCAATAATGCATTCCTCATAATTTTGTTCTTTATTCAAGCACCTTATGATAGATAAGCTGATGTTAACGATATATTGCGAGAGCGTCTGCCACAGCTAAACATTAGCATTATTAAAGAATTGGGGCTTTGTGTTTTAACAAGCTGTTACGTACTTTGCATTCAGGCTAGAGAAATGCTTGCTGCTATAATTAAACTATTAGAATGATGGCTTACCAAGTCTCTGCTGGAGACCATCTGTGAACTTTATGATACCATCAACGAAGCCATCTACTAAATACTTGGTGAATTCATCAATAACGTCATGGACCTTTTCTGTATAACGTACTCCTAGAATAATTTTTAAAAATATATTTTAGAAACATGTTCGTATAGCACACACGAAACTTATGTAGGACATCATTGGAACATTAGTGTAGAGAACACAAACATTTTATGGAAGTCATCGTTTTTACTAGTTGTTGGAAGTCAAAAATTAAAATTAAAAAAATATAATAAAATAGCGGTCGATAAATAATTATAAATATTCTGACGATTACACGAATATTTTGGTTTTAAACTATTGACTGACGGGAATGCTCAAAACGGTCATACTTTAAGAAAACCTGCTTCTAATACAACAAGGCAAGCCGTTAAATACAACCCCCGTGGTAAGCGGAGAAGAGGCCGTCTAAGAAACACTTGGCGCCGAGAATTTGAGGCATACATCAAGAGCATCGGTCATGAATGAAAGATCCTGGAGAAGCTAGCCCCGGATAGAGATGGCTGAAGGTCTCTGGTAGGTGGCCTGTGCCCTTGGAGGAATCCAAGACGCCGACGATGATCGGCGGATGCCCTCATGGACGACAACAACAATGGTGGAAACTTAATGAACACCAATATCCGATAATGTAATGTTTGCCACGACAGTTTTGTGCATACCAGTTAACTCAGTTCCATGTGAATAATTGTTCAGCTCGGCGGGTTATATTGTCAGTTAGACCCGCTCATCACTTGACCCAAATAATGTCAACACACTTCTTTGTCGTTTTGTTTTGTTGGTTAAAAGATGACATATGAAAGAGACATTCCTGTGTTATTTAGACTTTCAACAAGAACGTTTAATAAGTGTTACTTGTAACAATATTTTTTTTTCAATTTTTACTTTGGCTTCAATAGAAATTAACGATTAATTAATCGTTAATTTTTCAAAAGTTAATATACCGTATATACTCGAGTATAAGCCGACTTTTTCAGCACATTTTTTGTGCTGAAAAAGCACCCCCTCGGCTTATACTCGAGTGAAAAAAAAATGACCCCAGAAAATGCCGCCGCTCTGCAGCCAGATATTAGCCTGTTGTCACTGCAGCCCGCCTGCCTAAACTGGTGGAAATTTGATGAAGCCCGACATCGAATTAATAGCAAAGTGGGTTCGTGATGCATGGGAAGAGATTCCAGAGGACATGGTGCAACGCGCCTTCAAGAAATGTGGCATTAGTAATGCTATGGATGGCAGCGAAGACAGCACTTTATATGAGAATGACAGCAGTGATGGTGATGACTGCAAACTCAGTGATGATGACAATGTCTATGCTGATAGCCTCACACCAGATAACGCTGAAGCTCTGTTTGGCCATACAGATGATGAGGAGGAATCCAGTTTTGAAGGATTTTAACTCTTATGTTTTAACTTTGTTCGCTGCTTGAGCTAAGGTTTTTGTACTTTTAAAGTTATTGTTGATACCATATTGTTTTTGTTGACCCTCTTTTCCACTTATAGAGCTAATTTACTGTTTCTCTTTGAAATAAATATTATGTGTTTTGATGTAATTTTATTGGTATCTATTATTTTTTAAATTTACCAGTAGCTGCTGCATTTCGCATTTCTCACCCTAGGCTTATACTCGAGTCAATACTTTTTCCCAGTTTTTTGTGGTAAAATTAGGGGTCTCGGCTTATACTCGGGTCGGCTTATACTCGAGTATATACGGTATATATTAGGGCTGCGAAAATTACCGATTAATTTCTCGATTAATCGGTAATTTTCTTTATCGATTAAAATTATTTTAATCGATAAAATAGCTACTAAAATAAAAGAAAATGTTTAAAAAAATTTTCTCAATTTATTTTTAAAATAACTAATAATTAATAATAGTTTCTTTGTTTACGTACAAATGTTTCCATTTAAAAAGTAGTTTTCGAAAGTGTAAACTTTAAAATAACCTGTTTTATAAGGAAATTGGTATAAAAACCATTGTTTTTAATTAATTAACAATAACAAAATTAAAATTCATTGACATTATATTGAACTATTTATATTTAAATATATCTCCTAACAATATTATATTTTTTTAATTTGAATCAAATTAAATACTTAAGTTAGTCTATAGGCAATTTAAAAAGTGCTACAAAAGTGCACACAATGTGAAAGAAACAACAGTGAAAAAAGGGATCATGAGGTCCTAGAAAAAAAATCATGTTAAGCATAGTCCCTATTGGAATTCAGGACGTGTTAGCGCATTTTCGTATTATGTATCAGTACTTATGTTAGATATCAGCATTATGTAGTTATCAGTAATTGTGTTTAGATTTTAGACATATTTTTATGAATTTTCTTGTGTAATGAATATACCTGACATTTTTTTTATTTAAAAGTCATTTCTTTACATTTAAATTTTTTTTATTTTCTCTTTAATCTAACTACAAGTCACCACAAATGATGACGTAAAACTCTCTAAACTTTTACACATATTCTAATGACGTCAACTAAAAAAAAAAACTAATTTTTTTGCACGCTTTCGCACCACTCTTGAATGCTTGAAAAACTATGTATTCGACTTCCGGCAATGGCGGCCGTTCCCTGCGCTAGTGTTACCTCTCGATTCGAAATGTTTTTTGGTAGTTTTAACGGGGTTTTTTAACGGATCGAGTAACTGAGTGTTGATGCACAAATGGCAGGTCAGGACATACAAAAAACATATATACCTCATGGGTCTAGGACTTATGGATGCTGTGATCAAAGGTGATGACAGACGGACGGACGGACGGACAAAACGGGTGCAATAGCGCATTCGACTTCTCGAAAATGCGCTAAAAAT
>MUZC01000217.1:390994-414501 GCA_002072015.1 Radix auricularia
GGGGGGGGGGGGGATAACCAACAAAAAAAAAGTTAGCAGACTCCTGCCGCGAGAGAACTAAAAAGAAGCTGGTGACATCACAAACGCTTTGATGTCAACGTCAAACGTCGCAGCGTAACAATTTGGTATGTTCTCTTGTGGGTTTTCAAACTTAAGAATTATAATTATATTTAATTTTCGTGTCTTGATAACTTAAACCAACCGGCGGCCGATGGCCTATCGACAGGCACTTTGAGAAGCACTGAATAAAAAAAAGTCATTAAATTTAAATAAATTTAAGAGACCAAATATTTCAGTGGAAGTTTTATTTTAAAATACTGTTTCGATGTGACGTCACATTTCTTCAACCCCCTCCCTCCCCCACGTCACGCATCGTCACAAAAGTGAGACCCCCCTCCCCCCCTAGGTGCGTGACGTCATTTATGGACGGCCCCATAGCCACAGTCCTATTTGGGTATAAACACAGCCCACCGCTCCTGTTATATAGGAACTTGGTTAATTGTATAACAAAAACTGCCCATCACTCCTGCTGCACAGGACGTAGTAAATTATATTCCAAAACGTCTTATCTCCCCTGCCATACAGGTCTGAATAACCTCTAGTACATGATCATCATCATAATTGGCATAGCACACATCTTCATTGTGTAATAATCCAAATCATCATAACATAATCACAACATGAATATTCAATAGTACTATATTAATAGGTTTACACGTGTTGCTTTTACTGACTCTACTGGTTCCTCATATAAATTATTTGAGATATTTATTCCAGGATTGCCTCCACCATGAGGTAATCTTACAGTTACAGGGATAACGACTTATCCAACTGTAACATTTCAGCATGATCGTATTTAATCCATTGCAATCACTTATTTCACAATCATGTGCATTAACAATATATACTGTCTATGGAGATAACAACTTATCTATCAGTTATCTTTATCATATACTTCATAATGATCAACAAAAGGTCATCATAAACCATATCTCAACAACATTATTAATCTCACTATCATCATGCAAATCTATCATTAATATATCCTGAGCTCCCCAGGACACACAAGACCGTTCTATCTCTTTCGCTCTTCGTAATACAACTGAAGCGTAAACCTGTCCTTTTTGTCAGTCAAAGTCTTTTGATTCCTAGCCCATCTTGACCGCACAGTCTCAATGTCAAAGTCCCTATGAAACCCCGTGTTTGACCTGCAGTGACTTTGGAGGTCATAATCATGTCCTGTGTCCACCTTTATCTCCAGGTCGCCGTAACTCGACCGAATTTTGACTAATCACTGATCAAAACTCAACTGCCAACTTTACTCATTGTCGAGATAAAAAGTCTGCAATAATATTATCTTCACCTCATTGGCGTAGCTAGGGGGGGCGGTGGGGGCGGTCCGCTCCGGGCGGCAGTCATTCAAAGGGCGGCATTTGTGGGCATTTGAAAATTAAAGCCCTTTCCGATAACCCTTCCTTTTCTTTTGAGTTTTAATAAACGGATTCTTGCAACATTTGTTTTATTACATAGTGATTGTTATAACTAAAGCAAAACCGTTTACAATTTTAAAATCGCTCAAAATAGGTATCGATTTGTTTGGAAAATTTGGCGGTGTACGTCACACATGGCGCTTTTATAAAAGAAAACTGCACAAAAAACAACAACACATCAGCGCTGGTTCGAATATTTGTAATATTAATATCTCCATGACAGTTTTTGCGTGGAATTTCGAAATTCGCATAATGATGCGCTAACAAGTACCTGCATGACATGGTGGTTTAAATATTGTGTTTAACTTGCAAGTAGTAAATTATATTACTGTTTCAGGTTTCATAAAATTATTGTAAGGTAACTTATTAAAAATTAATTTTACATTTTATTGCTAACAAGTAGCACATATTGCTTGTGTTTTTCATAACAATGCGGTTATTCATTTAAAATTAACGGTTATTCATTTCTCCGTTAATAAACAGCACAATAACATAAGTAATTCCGAAAAAGACATACTTAAAAATTTCAAGCGTCTTTGAATAATTGTCATGTGAATTAACTAGTAAAACGATATCAGATGCTGGGATTTTACTCAGTTGACTGCAATCGTTTTCTTTTCTATTTTGTTTTAATTTATGGGAACCCGTCTTTTTTAAATTAATGCAAACTATGCAAACCCATTTCATGGAACAAAGATATGTGCTATTACAGAACGCTGTTACAGAGAGTTGGGATTGGTATCTGAATACCCAGTTAGAAATAGGCAACATAGGAGTGGGGAAAATTCAGAAGATGTGGTTCTATCTTTAGACCAAGTAGTACAACGATAAATATTTTTATCAATAGATGTAATTATAAAAGAAAATAAAAGAAAGCAGTGATGAATTACATGTCCTTGCAAGAAAATATTCGTGTACAATACCATCTAACTTATTAAATGAATAATTTGAACATCAAATAAATTTCTTTATTTAAATTGATAAAGAATTGTTCGAGATTGAAAGAGAAAGGATCCAGGTTTTTATGGCAGTACACGGGGCCGGTCTTAGCTATTGCGGTGCCCTATGCAGCTTGGTTTGCGAAAAGTATTCCGTGGGACCCAGTTTGGGTAGGGATAAAGTATTAATAATGATAATAGGTGAAAATTAAAATAGGTTGGGCCTATGAAAGCGCGGGGCCCAATGCGACCTCATAGGTTGCAGGAGCCTAAGACCAGCCCTGGATGTACATACACTACATGAAGAGGCATTATGTTAGAAAAACGGGGGTCTATTAAAATATATTCAACAGTTTAGATTGGAAAATTCTGTATCCAACATTGTAGTTTTGCTAATAATTTTTTCAACGATTGCTATCAGTGTATCTACTTGTCAAAGGAGCTTCTTCAAACTGAAGTTGAAAAAGTATATATGTATATGCGCCACAATAAGTGATTTAAGACTACAAAATCTTGCAATATTGTCCATAGAACAAGATATTACAAAAAATGAAAAATTTGATAACATAACACACGATTTTCTACAATGAAAATTAGGTAAGTAAATGTATAAATAATAAAAAATATGTTTATATACTGATGTATACAATTTCTTTTTTATTAAAAAAAATCATATATTTATAAATAAATAATAAAAGCATATTAATTGTTAATGCTTTTTTGGGTTTAAATTTGGAATATCTTTTGTGTCTTTGGGGGGGGGGGGGACCTGCGACCCCTATAACTTTCTTGTGGCCTTAAAAACAATATATTGTATTTTTATAATGTGTGTATCAATTATGCGGCTTCTTTTATTACTGCTTACATAAATAGGGCATGCAATGGTAAAATTGTTCCCCACATTTTACAATGTACTTCGTTTCAATTACAATTATTTATTCATGTTTATTAATTTATAAAAAAACCATCATATGATTAACTTAAGGGGACCGTCCATCAATGACGTCACTTGATTTCGGCTGATTTTTCATCCTTTGCCCCCATCGTCACACGGCGTGAAACGAAAACTTAGACCCCTTCCTCAATGTGACGTGAAAAAGATCCCCCCCCCACCCCAACAAGCGGTATTTTCTATTTAAAAATGACCATATTTAAAATCATTTTTCTTTTTTGGTCATTTAAATATGTTTTTAGTTTAAGGCTGAATTCTTATATCGTAACACGTTTGAAACCACGTAAAATGTCATTGAATAAAGTGTCGGTAATCATATATTTAAGTGGAACTATTTTTAAGTTGCGCGTTTTGAATAACGTCAAATGTGTGACTCCCCCACCCCTGGTGCGTGACGTCATTTATGGGCAGCCCCTTAAAGGGCGGCATATTGGAGACCGCCCCGGGCGGCAAAAGCTCTAGCTACGCCACTGCTTCACCTTTAATGTAGTCAATGTCAAAATTGCACTCTTGTAAAATCAACGCCCACCTGGCAACTCGTGAATTTTTAAATTTAGTCGTATTTATGAATTTTAAAGCTGGGTGATCACACTGGAGCGTGAATTTTGCACCCATTAAATAGTATGATAATTTCTGAATTCCCCATACTATGGCCAATCATTCCCTCTCAATTGTTGAATATCTCGTCTCCCATCCATTAATATATTTAATGGTATATGATATATTTAACTGGATGGAGTATGTTGTCTCTCTTCGGCATCAAACATGCCCCTAACCCCGTCATCGACGCATCCGTGCGAAATATGAACTTATCCTCAATGTTGGGGAGAATCAAAATAGGGTTATTTGTTAAATAGTTTTGAATTGTATCCAATGCTTGTTGGCATTCGTCAGTCCAACATATATTATTAGGTCTACCTTTCTTTGTTAGGTCTTTCAATGGCGCTGTTAACGTTGAAAAATTAGGTATAAATTTATTATAGTATGAGATCAGGCCAACTAGTCCTCTTACTTGTCTCTTATTTTTTGGGACGTTCTATTTTCAATACTTTATTTATATTGATCAGGTCCGGTTTTAAGAGACCCGCCCCAATTCTATGTCCCAGAAATTCGATAGACTCTTTCCCTATCTCCATCTTAGATGGTTTAATTGTGAACCCAGTCTTTCTAAGGATTTCTAAAACCTCTCTAATAATTGTTATGTGTTTTTCCCAGTCGTCTGTGTATATACAGATATCGTCAAAATAAGTTTTATTCCTTGGAATAATTTACTGACTATTTTATTAAACGTCGCTGGAGCGGTTGACAACCCAAAAGGCATAAAATTGAAATGGTACAACCCATCAGGGCCTTGAAAAGCTGTGTATTGCTTTTCTCTTCAATGGGTATCTGCCAATACCCCTTTGTCAAGTCTAATTTCGTAAAATATTTGGCTTTATTCATGTGCTCCAGGAGTTTATCTTGGTTTGGTATAACCTCTGCTACTTTTTTTGTTATTGCGTTCAACTTCCGATAATCTACGCAAGTCCGAATCGACCCATCTTTCTTTTTAATTAGTACTAAAGGGGAGCAATACGGTGACCGTGATTCTTCTATTATTCCCAGTTCCAACATCATCTCTATTTCCTCTTTTAGGTTTTGTACCATATGGACAGGTATTGGATAGGGCCTTATGGTAATAGGTTTAGGATATAACAACTCTATTTTAGCGTACCCGCCGATGTTTTCCCGGGAATATCTGAAATAATTTCTTTATATTCTTGCATCAACTCATCAACTTGTTTTTTCTGCATCTCGGTAAGTTCATTACTAATGTTGATGCCTGAATTATCTTTGATATTAATCACCGGAATGTTCTCAATGTCCTCACTATTAATAGCTTTTGTTTCTTCTTCGGTTATTACTGTGTCACTCGCACCATTCATTTTATGTTTACTTTTGTCTGCTAACGATACTTCCGACTCAGTGTTATCACGGTTAGTATCTACAAACTTTGAAATTCTATTAAGGTGATAAACTTTACGCTGACGTCCCTTCTCAATTTCTACATTAAATTTCGATAATTTTTTCGTGACCGTGAATGGACCTTCTGAATACAGAGTGAGTTTATTTCCTTTTTTTGGTTTCAGCACGATTACTTTGTCACCAATTTGGATATCTTTAACTATAGTCTTTTGGTCATATTTTTTATACTTATTCGCCCTTTCTTTTGACTTTATTCTATTTTTGAGGTCAATTATATAGTCATAAATGGTTTTATCATTATCTGTCTTATTGTCATTCGTGAGTATGTTTCTTAAAATTGACATGGGTCCTCTACCCTTTCTACCGAACAGGAGTTCATATGGAGATATTGTTGTCTCGTTTGGAACTTCTCTACCAATGTAAGAATATATCTATTCTTATTGTCACTTAGTTGTAAGGGGCCTATAATGTCAACTGCCACTTTCTGAAAGGGTGTTCCAATCAATTCCATTTACCTAATTCTATGGGTTTTATGCTCCCTGGTGTACGTGCTTTTTGACAAATAGGACTTCTTTGATATCTCTGCTCATCTGTGGCCAGAAATACTGTGAAAAAACTCTATATTTGGTTCTTGTGACCGACATGTGTCCAGCCAATGGTGTTGTATGCGCTGTTTCTAAGACTAATCGTTGGTATGGTTTTGGAATCACTACTTTTCTTTCTACTCGGTTAGTATACGTAAATTTTCTGTAAAGTATGTTATTATTTACTTCAAACGTTACTATCCCTTGCTTGGTGCTTTCAACCGTCTGACTGTTAGCTTTTTTCCATAGTTTAGATAGCCCCTTATCTTTGGCCTGCTCCTCAGCTAAATTAAAGTGTTCTAATATTTCTGGTATTGTTGTAATCGGAGTCTTCATTTTTGTTATCTCCCCTTTATCCCGTTTCATTTGGGCCGTGGTACCGTGATGGTATACTATGTCATCTTCTGCTCTCACGTTTCCTAAAATCACGTCTGTCACGGGATTATCAAAAAGCGCTGCCAGAAATTTCCCGCTGAGATAAGGTGTTTTAATGTCTACTATGGTAGTTTTGAAAGTTTTTATTGTACCATCAATCATTTGTACTGTAAAGGTTTGGTCGGTATAGTTCTGTCTAGGCACTAAGCTCTTCCTACACCCTACGATTGTACACCCCGTGTCCCTGAGTAAAGAAGCTTCTTTCACTAGCAACAGGCATTTTTCAACCTTTAATTTACCCGTCGATTTGTTAAAGAGGTCTTCCATACTCCCAACCCATTGTGTTTCGCGAGCCTGCCCCTCTTCTCGGTTTAGTCACAATTCCTGGCTGTACCTTTAATAATTACTTCTATATCCCTTTTTCTGCCTTAAATCTGGATAGCGATTCTCATTTTTCTGGTGACAATTGGCCATTAAGTGACCCCTCTGACCACATTTAAAGCACGGCCCCATTACTCGGCCCTCTGTGGAACGACTTCTAGCCTTTACTCTATATTCTCCCCTATGCTCTGACACACCCCTACCAGTGGCAGTGTATTATCTTTTCTGGTTAAGTGCTTTTCTCCAGATGATTTAATATGGTCGATTTGCGTCAGTACCTCTTCGCATGTGGAGGCATTATTTATTAATATGCATTTGACGGCCTCTCCCTTCATATTTAATAATAATTTATTCCTACAAACCAAATCTCTCAATCCCTCAGAAGTTCTCTCCGTCGTTGCACTTGCTACCCAATTGTCTAACGTTCTAACTAATTTTGAGTGAAAAGCTCTAAAATTGTCATTTTCAGGGACTAACTTGTTCCAATCCTCCCTATATTTCTCCCCATTATATCCTGCATGATGTAACAGTAGTCGCTTGACGGTCTCATAGTCTTGTAATTTTGTCTTAACGTCTTCTGTCATTAGGAATGTTTGTAACTCCCCAGTGAGTCTTACTTGGAGCTCTATACTCCATTCACTTTTTGGCACTTTCACCTGAGTCACTACATGTTCGAACGTTGCTAAATATTCGTCAAGCTCTTGAGACCCATCATATTTTTGTAATTGTTTTAATATTTGCCGATGGTCTCTCGACTGACCTGTCATGTCCCGTTACCCTTGCCTTAATTTCTAACAACTTTAATTCATGTTCCCTCTCTTTCTGTCTTATTAACTCCTCACGTTCTCTGTTTCCTTACTTTTTCTTCTGCTTGAAACTCTGCCCATGGATCCCTCACATATTCATCTAATTTCTCTCCTCTAAGCGCAAGTTTTCCCCCTGATTTCCTAAATAACTCTAATTTTTCTTCCATGCTTACACCTTTACTCTGACTACTAGTTTCCATTTCTACTTCCTACTATTGTACGCAAACAAAGGAGTTGGAGGAAAAAAATATCTTAACATCAACCTTCTATTTAACAATACTCTCATGTTTAACAATCATTAAAAAAATAAAAAAATTGTACTTGCCTTCATTGATAGAATTAGTACACCTATTTTAACATACATGAGGAAATCACAACATATTAGTCCATGAACTGTAGCTTAAATTGTTCTTGTCCACATTTTTCCTGGTCGAACATCTACGGATACGGGACTCTTGACACCCGACAACACACTGGGTACTGGACATCAACGACGAGGCGGATGCCTCTGGATACTTGACAGCAACGACGAGGCGGATGCCTCTTTCACGGACGGGGCTGTCACCATCAACACACTGGACACTGGGCAGCAACGAGAAGGCGGATGCCTCTCTCACGAACAGGACTGTCACCGACACACACTGGATACTGGAAAGCAACGAGGAGGCGGATGCCTCTCTCACAGTCAGGACTGTCACCGACAACACACTGGACACTGGTCAGCAACGAGGCGGATGCCTCTCTCACGGACAGGACTTCACCGACACCACCATAGATATTGGACAGCAACGAGGAGGCGGGTGCCTCTCTGGCGGACAGGACTGTCACCGACAACACACTGGACCTGATGACTGCGGCCGACGCCTCGATGTTCGACAAAACTGTCTCACCTTAGATGCTGTACTTGACAAGAGTCTCCAGAAGTCCTCTGACGTAGCCCCCACTGTTGCGTTCTGGGTTCTGGATGTAATAAGACCAACGTCTCGACTCTTGTCAATAATATACAATTCTTTATTGCTGCACTATTACAAGTACAGTCACTGCTTCAATAATAAAATACAGATCAATGACAGCCCTCAGGTACATCCAATACAAGGCTAATTCCTCACAAGTCTCAATTCTCCTTATTGTCACTACATTCGAGCACACCTCGATAAATGTTTGACAATCGCTCGACCTAGGACTAACTCTCTCGCCTGTAGCCTGACATACACTACACACTGTAGTACCCGCGGTACTGACCTCTACTGCCCCGCACTGAGCCCCATCCGACACTATATATAGCCCTGAATGAAGTCCCCAAAGTCATGGCGGTGAAAACTCAGTGTTCTGTTTACCGAGCAGTTCGAAAATCGCTCACAACATTTCACAACAAACTCAGTCAGTGATTCTCATACCTTGACATAGGTATCCTATTGAACCGTTTAACCGGTCTTCAAAAAACGAAATGTGTTAACATCCCTAGATTATATTTTATTTTAATGCATACTAATTAAACATTGACTATAAATCATTACTGTTAACTTCTTTGTTTATAAAAAAAAGTTATTTAAAAATAATATTTTTAAAATGTATTTAAATGTATGTAAGAGGTCGGCGAACAGGGGTAAATTACCTCATCTGGGGTCAAACGGGAATTCTTGGGGGTAATGCAGACTCATTTGGGACATATAACATCCTCTACAATCCACTAGATATATTAATATACGTCATGTGTATGTGTACGCTTGGAACATATGCCCACTATTGAACCGGTTCCTTCCAGAAAATGCATTTGTTAAATTTGTCATCTATGTAGATTTCTTATTTACGTACTAATAGTAATATACGAAGACAACTAAATCCAACCTACTTTCATTAATATTTACACGAGTGACGATAATCTTAATCCTCATGACTTGACTGTATCAAGTATCCTTTCTGTTATGTTTAAAATTAATGCCTTAAAAACTGAGTTCAGAAGAAAGTTATTTTGTAAAACTGAATTCAGAGAAAAGTTATTTTGTGCTCCTCTCGAATTGCGATGTCGAGAATTTGATGCATTCAATAAAATTAATGAATACTTGTGCTAATTTTAAATGGACACATTTATCATTATATTTCGAATAGCCAGAGGCGTTTGACCAAAACCAATCGACAAATTATTTCAAACATAAAATGTTTATAATTGTATCAAATAGATTACCCTCCTCCACCCAAGCCCCCAAATGGATATTCCGTGTCGTTTTGACTTAAAATATCTACATATAATCCTATTCAAATCTTTTTTAGACTTTTGTCCTGTTTGTAAAACTCACCAGTTGCAGTTTCGTGGGGGGGGGGGGGGATAACCGACCCAAAAAAAGTTCGCAGACTCCAGCCGCGAGTGAACCAAACGAAGCTGCGGTTACATCACAAACGCTTTGATGTCAACATCAAACGACGCGGGGTGACAATTTCGTATGTTCTCTTGTGGATTCTCAAACTTAAAGAATTATAATTATACTAGCAATTTACCCGCGCTTTGCTGCGGAAATCAGGATTCAGTTAGCGTTGAGAACCCGCGTAACACCAATTCAAAACACCTATTGATTTTAATCTGAATCAAGATGGATATACTAAATATATTTGTTGCGTTCTGGGTTCTGGATGGAATAAGACAAAGTCTTGACTCTTGTCAATAATGCTCAAGTCTTTATTGTTGCAATAATACAAGCACAATCACTGCTTCAGTAATACAATCCAGACATTACAGCTATCAGGTACATCAAATAACAGGCTATGCACTAGGACTGCCACACCAGCAATATAACCAGAGCCACTTCATCAAGTACGTCCCAACATCAGGCTACTTCCTCATAAGTCTCACTTCGCATGATGCACACCTCAATAAATGTTTTAGACAATCCACCGACTTAGGACTATCTCCGTCGCCGCAGCCTGTCGCACACACACTACTGTCCTGCCCGCTGTACTGACCTCTACTGACTGCTGTACTGAGCCCCGTCCCACACTATATATAGCCCAGAATAACCTTCCCAAAATCATGGCTGATCAATACTCTGTTTACCGAGCAATTCTGACCATCGCTCACGAATTTTTCACAACAAACTCTCTCAGTGATTCTCATACCTTGACAATATTAACTTCAAACGTTCAGGCTCCTACGTACACAAGAACTTGGAGATTTAAAGATGCGTCTTTTTTATATAACTTATATTGGGAAAAAACCACTATATTTAGGCAATCATCCCCTTAGTGAGAGGTGATTTAATATTTTTTGCCTCTTACCATCGCGGGGGGGGGGGTACTCAACAACTACGCGGAAACTTGGAGAATTAGTGTTGATTAAGTTTTATATAGCTCATTTTAGGTGAAAAAAAAGTTGTGGGCCCCTGGCGACCCATGAGAGGAAATTTTAAAAATTTATATAATTATTTTTCCTTGTCTACCTAATATTTTCAATTTTTATAAATCTCATATAAGAAAAGAAAACGTTTTTGGGGCCCCGGCCCCATAAGTGTGTATTTCAAAATTCTTTTACACCGACTTTCGTCGTGAGAGGGTAATTATTTCCCAAGTTTCATGCTCCTACCTACATTGAAAATTGGAGAATTTGTAATGAGTCGGTTTATAATATAAGAAAAATTATATTTGGGCCCCCAGTCCCCCATTAGTGGAAATTTTAAGATTCTTTTTTGCCATTTTTTGTCGGGAGATTGTACTCAACAATTTCCCAAAGTTTCATGCTTCTACCTACACGGGAAGTTGGAGAATTAGTGATGAATGAGTGAGTGAGTAAGTCAGGGCTTTCCCTTTTATTAGTATAGATTTAATTTTCATTTCTTGATAACTTACGCAAACCGGCGTCTGATGGCCTATCGACCGGCACTTTGAGAAGCACTGAATAAAAAAAAGTCATTAAATAAATTTTAAGTGACCAAATATTTCAGTGGAAGTTTTATTTAAAGTTACCCTTTCGATGTGACGTCACATTTCTTCAACCCCCTCCCTCCCCCACGTCACGCATCGTCACAAAAGTGAGACCCCCCTCCCCCCTAGATGCGTAACGTCATTTATGGAGGTCCCTTAGTGCGTACGCCCCAACATTGTGTTCAACCTCGGAAGAGAAGGATCAATTCTATGGAGCTTTAGACCAGGTAATATCCAGCATCCACAAAGACGAAGCAATATACCTCCTAGGAGATTTCAATGCTAGAGTGGGGAGCGACCACGAAGCCTGGCCCACATGCCTAGGTCTCTTTGGTAGGGGAAAGATAATGAGAATGGACAGAGGCTGCTGGAACTGTGCTGCTCACGAGGCTTGTGTAACCAACACATTCTTTAAGTGAAAGGTAATACACCAAGTATTTTGGAGACACCCTTGATCGCGCCAATGGAACCAGCTGGACCTCATCTTCACAAGGCGTGCACAACTGGCTAGCGTCCTACGCACCCGCAGCTATCATGGATGACGACACTTTGTGTCTCTCTTTGTGGCTAGAATGGAAAAAAACTCGTACCACACCAAGAAAAAGGGATGTCCACGCATCAACACCTGCTACATGAAAGACCCTTCTAAAACGCAGCTGTTCACTGACAAAGTGCATGAAGGCCTCTCAAATATGTTTTCACACGACACCATTGACTCCAAACGGACGGATCTCAGAGACACGATCTATACATCAGCATTAAATGCCTTTGGCAAGAAATCACAAATTGGGACGAGAGGAAACCTGTCACTGAAGCAAAAAAGAAAGCTCTTATTACGTACAAAGAAAAGCCTAAACCCGACAGGCTGCATGCCTTAAAAGCAGCCAAGTCACTGACCAAAAAATCACACGTCAATGCGCCAATACATACTGGCTTAACCTCTGCTCTAGCATACAGTCAGCTGCATCAGACATGGGAATGCCAAAGCCATGTACGAAATTATAAAAAAGCAACTGGCCCTTTGACGTCCAAAGTTGCCCCCCCCCCCCAAAAAGTCCAAAAGTGGAGAAATTATCCAAGAAAATGCAGCACAGATAAAACGGTGGGTTGAGCATTATCTGGAACTGTATGCAACAGTTACTACAGTATCCAGCACCGCTCTAGATGACATTCCCGCTATGCCGCCCATAGAAGAACTTGATGTCGTGCCCGCACGGGAAGAGCTTAGCAAAACAATTGACTGCCTGGCTTGTGTAAAAGCCCCTGGCAATGATGGCATATCACAAGAAGATCTAAAGAGTGACTAGACAGCTTTACTACAACCTTTGCACGAGCTTCTGACCCTCTGCTTGAAACAATGCTACACCCCACAGGACCTAAAGGATGCAAATTTAGTTACATTATATAAGAACAAAGGTGATAGAAGTGACTGCAATGAATACCGCTGCATCTCACTCCTTAGTATTGTAGGAAAGGCCTTTGCCCGTGTCATACTGACGCGATTACAGAGTATAGCCTCCCGAGTTTATCCATAATCTCAGTGTAGTTTCCGTGCTGGTCGGTTTACCATAGACATGGTGTTCTCCATACGGCGGCTCCAGGAAAAATGCAGAGAGCAGCAGATGCCACCATACATTGCCTTTGTGGAACTTACGAAAGCCTTTGATTTAGTCAGTCGCAACTGGCTATTCCAAGTCCTAAAAAAATCGGCTGTCCCACACACCTCACTATCACCAGGAAGTTTCGTGAAAACTTGCAGGGCGCAGTTCAATGGAGCTACGTCAGAAGCCTTTCCAATAAGCAGCAGAGCTAAAAAAAAATCTTGTGTACTCGCACCAACACTGTTTGCAATATCCTTCCCTATACTAATTCGATACGCATTCAAGGATAACTGTGATGGAATATGGTTACGCACCAGAGCTAATGAAGGACTTTTCAACACTGCCCGCCTCCAGCCAAAACCAAATCAACCGATGTTTTCATTCATGAGCTACTCTTTGCGGACGATGCGGCACTGATAGCACTCACAAAAAAGTGATTAGCAACAACAAGTGTCAAGCTTCTCCAAGAATTTGGTCTGCAAATCAGCTTGATAAAGACATCAGGTTGTGGACAGCATCGCCTACTTGGGGTCCAAAGACTCCAACACACTGTCCGTTGAGGACGAAATAAACAGTAGAATAGGCAAGGCAGCTGCCACAATGGCTAAACTAAATAAGCGGGTGGTGCAAAACACCAAGGTAACGGAGAAAAGCAAACTGTGTGTCTTTCGAGCTTGCGTCATCAATACGCTGCTATACCGAAGCATGGACCACTTAAAAATCCCATGAGCGCAAACTTAATAGCTCCCTTATGAGATGCCTTCGTCACATCCTTGGCATTAAATGGCAGGATAAAGTGCCAAAAAGTGAGGTCCTGATGCGTGCCACTATCCAAATTATGTTCTTAATCCTTTGTGAAAGAAGCTGAGTTTGCTAGGACATGTAAAAAGAATGAGCTCTGGCCGCATCCCCAAGGACCTCCTATATGGAGAACTGGCATCGGGACAGAGGAAGACAACGTCTGCGATTTAAAGATGTCTGCCAAAGGGACATGAAAGCAGCGATAATACGCACAAGCGACTGGGAGTGTAAGGCTGAAGACCGACATGCGTGGCGCGCAGTTGTCGGTTTGTTGCAGTTCGGGCATATCTTGGAATGTTATTTACAACCTCTCTGGGCATATTCAATGAGGGCAGTCCCACCTTTTATTTGTAGTCAAACCTGGCGATTGCTGTATTCTTAGGTGCAAACCATAAAGTACGTCATTGTCCAGAGGGGTAGGGAATGTAAGAAAGTGTGACAGTTTATGACAGGAAAAAAGGGTGTCCGGCTATGGGTGACGTCACGGTTTTTATATTGAATTTTAATTATTTTGTTAATAAAAAATATTTTTGTTCGTAAGTGTGGCGTACTTTAGGAGAGGGGTGGGGGTCAGAGATTTGTGACAGTTTGTGAGAGGGGGGAGTGGTGAGCTAAAAAATGGTCAAAAATAGCGTGACGGACTTTATGGACGGCCCCTTGATGAAAATAAGGTTTTTTGATGAATTGAATGAATCCGAGTTTTTCTGCCCAAATGTGTTGATTCATTTCTCTGCATACATGTCATCATCGTATTCTTAACACATTGTTTGGCAACGGCACACTTTTTTTTTCATTCTACATGTAAACTTCAAAAAATCAGAATGATATAAAACAGTTTCCCCGCGAGTTCTCCAATCAGCTGGTCAGAAAAGAGGGAAAAAAACTCACCAAATGGACCATCTGCAGCGACGCACGCTTTCACTTGGTCGTAGATGGTGCCAAAAGCTTTGGGAAAGGAGATGAAAGCCATTAGAGCCGAGGCCAAGGCTTTTTTCTCATCATCCTTCAGGAAGTAGGTCAGAGAGCCCGTCTCATCTGTGGCAATGTGGATGAGCTCTGCCGTCCCAAGACTTGCAAGGATTTCCCGAACGTATCTGTGAAATAAAGTTGTTTATTATTTGTAAATATTATTTAAATAGCTCCCCTATTATATAAATAATAAACGTTTTTGGTATCTGATGCATAAGAAGTCATTCTCTAACTTCATTCAAGCTATTAATTTATGGAAATTTATACTTAAGCGTAGCTGTGGCTGGCAAAAGAAAATTTAAAACATGTATTGGGATGGAGATCTCGACAGACTACTTCAAAAATTCTGTAATTCTTGCCCTGAATCTTGGGGGCAAATCGTTGATTAATCGCGAATAATCTATAACTTCAAATAAAATACTTTAAAAAAACACTCTTAAAATTCAGTACTGGTAGTAGTAATATTGATGTAAATATCTTATCTTATCTTATATGTTACAGACGCTCCTTCTGTACAGAAGATTATTGCGTCCCATGTAATTCTATGGTTTGTGTTTAATCCTGTATTCTTACTAGAGTTTTAAATGATGATAAAGTGTTGGCTTTCCTGGTTTCTTCAAGCAACCCATCCACGCCCGAATACCGGATGGAAAGAAAGAAAACTTTTATGTGTTTGTTCTTGCATATGGAATAAGAAAGGTTTTTTTTTATCTTTATGTCTATCTGATGGTTGTATTAAGTTATCTTTGTGTTGTATTTCTAAATTAGAATTAATTGCCTTATGTATAATTACTAATTTACTCTTGGTTCTTCTATCCTCTAGTGTTTCAAGGTTTAATGATTTAACTAATGGTGTTACTCTTGTGAGTTTTGAATATTCTCCAGTAATGAATCTGGCAGCTAGTTTTTGGATTTGTTCTAACTTATCAATATTTTCTTTGGTGGATGGGTCCCATACAGACGATGCATATTCTAGTATAGATCTCACCAGTGTGAGGTAGCATTTTAGTTTTATATCTTTGTTACATTTGTAAAAGTTTATTTTTATAAAGCCTAATAGGTTTTGTTTGATTTTTTAATAACTTCATTGACATGGGGATTCCAAGATAGTTTCTCATTTATTATGACTCCTAAGTATTTTACATCTTTAGTTTGGATCAGTTCTTTTCCATGAATGAAGTATTTTGAATTTATTTGTTTCTTTTTCTTTGTTACTCTTAGCAGTTGACATTTTTCTGGGTGGAAGGACATACTCCAGTTAGTTTCCCATTTTATTAATTCATCTAAGTCTTTATGTAAAATTTTGCTATCTTGTTCTGACTTAATTGTTCTATAGATTATACAATCATCAGCAAATAACCTAACTTTTGTTCCTGTTGAGATATTGTTGGGTAAATCATTTATATAAATTAAAAATAGTAAGGGAAAGTGGAAGAACTGACCCACGAACTGGAACGATACCAATGGAATGTCATCGGATTGTGCGAGACCCGATGGAAAAGCTTTGGTGAACTCGCAACAGAAGATGGACACAAAATCTACTTCAGCGGCAGGGAGGACAGACATGAACATGGAGTTGGATTCCTCATCCATAAAAATACAACAAACTCAGTCATTGGTTGCCATCCTGTCTCCAGCCGCATCATCACCATCCGCCTGAAAGCAACACCCTTCAATATCACAATTATACAGACATATGCTCCTACATCCAGCCATGATGATAGTGAAATTGAGGCCTTCTATGACCAAGTACAGGACATCGTGGATCAAACACCAAAGAAAGATATTATCGTCGTCCAAGGTGACTGGAATGCGAAGATTGGAGTAGATGTATGTACCAACTGGGCAGATACTTGCGGACACTCTTGCAATGACCTGACCAACGATAGAGGGCTTCGACTCATCGAATTTGCACGATACAACAACATCCTTCTAGCTAACACAATTGGTCACCATAAAAAATCCAGAATATGGACTTGGCACAGCCCAGGCGTGGAACATAGTAACCAAATAGACTACATACTGGTCAATAGACGATTTAAATCATGCATTAAAGCAGCTAATACTAGAAGCTTCCCTGGAGCGGATATCGGCAGCGACCATAACCTGGTGCTGATGACTTTCCATCTACACCTGAAAAGGATAGCAAAACAAAGCAATACACGATTACGCTTCGACCTTGAAAAATTGAAAGATCCGGTAATCGCAGAGGCGTTCAGGGCAAAAATTGGAGGGAAATTTGCTCCACTGACCACACTTTGTGAATCGGAAAAGGATATGGACATAGATCTAATCACTGATACCTTCAATACCACAATAATTGAGACAGCAAAAGATATACTTGGCAAAAAACATGCCATAAAAAAACCATGGGTCTCCACTTATATCCTAGAGATGTGCGATGAAAGAAGAAAACTTAAGAACGTAAAGAATACTGCAGAAGGAGCAATCAAATACAGNTGTTTTGAACTCTGAACGAGTTCACTCGAGTTCATGTCACGAGGGGAGCGTTTGCTCAGGCCACGCAAGGTATGTCCAGAGACCCCGGGTATATAACTCGTGGGTCTCGCTGTGTAAGACAGAGACGGACATGATGTTATGTTGTAGAGAGCAGTGAGGTGTAGACAAGTCACCGGTGTCAGAACACGAGATTACCGCAACTGTTAGAGCTGCCGTGTTAGTCTGTAGGACTGGACAGAGGGGGCTAGATGGTAACTGAGAGACTCGGAGATAGGTGTTCGTGAGACGACCAGAAGTGTACATAGTTGACAAGCGTCTTGGAATGTAAATAAAGAAGATTGCTGTTAAAAGGACTTGTGTTACATTGATTGTACAACAGTGTTGGTGTGAACTCCGGGAACCATAAACCCTAGACAACGATACCCGACATAAGTAGACGCCTATAATCGAGTGATGTTTGGGATTATTTCACGTACCGTAGAGATTTAAACAAAAGTGAATGTTTGGTGACTAACGACGGTAAGAAATGCGAAAGACTGCTCGTGGGAAGGAATCCCACAAATCTAAAACGGCATTTAAAAGCTTGCCACAAGAAAGAAAATGATGTCATGGAAGAGATAGAGAAGACTAAAGTAGCGGCAACACCCAGAAAATCAACCAAGTTGCCAGCTTCCAATTCTTCTGCCTCAAGGAAAATTACCGACATGTTTGGTAATAAACTTAATAAACACAAATATTCTGCACAAGTCTGCTGAAAATATTTCTAGAATGCAAGCTCTAACACGATTCTTAGCGAAAACTGTTGTTTCCAAGTCGTTGGTAAGTAATAATGTTTTATTTATTTCTTAGTAGTTACTACTTCTTAGAACCTATAAACAAAAAGTCACATAAAGACACATTTGACATATCATACATGTAGTATCATAACCTTACGAACATTAACTTGTAAAACAAAGCTTTTTCAGTATAATTTTATGTGTATTAATATGGGCAGCAGTATCACTAATTTTATTATGGGACAGGACAGGGCTTGAGATAAATAATTGTTAGAATACTTAAAACAGATAAAATTTGTACACATGGCAGCTAAAATAGAAAAACTGTTAAATGTTATTCATTTCATTTAGGGGCGCGGTGGTCAAAGTGTTAGTGCGCTGCGGTACAAAAAAAACAATTCTAAAATAAAAATAAAAATCGGTCACGGGTTCAAACCCCGGTTCCGGATGATGCTCGTTAAAACCTTGTCTGGTAGTTCATCTAGGAGAAGGAAACTCCGAATACAAATCCTCCGCTGCCTTGCGGCTATACCTGCATTGCGGGAAAGGCTAAGGGAGTAAACCCTGAAAGAAAATCAGGAATTGGAGCACCTACAGGCGGTCTATACATAAGACTTATATACATACCGGCAGCTCCTGCGATGCCAATGGCAGCCAAGCTGCATCGACGCAAGTCGTTCCCTTGGTTACACCATTGACGTGGAGAGGGGGGATATGCTGTATGGGCAGCAGCTAATTCTCCATAATACCCGCCCATGCTTGCATCACCTCTGGAGAGGACACTCCAGCGTCGCCGCAAGGTGTCGACAAAACACGGGAAGCAGCAGTTACCGGTTATAAGCCAAAGCTCAATTGACGTAGAGCTAGGCGCCAGGGGCTGCTTCCGACGGTGGGAGAGACTACCAATGTCTCACTGGACAGCTACCGCCCGCCTCAAACTGGGCAGCCCCCAGTCAAATAGGTGCTATCCCGTCATGGCCTGCCTTCTCCACTGGGTGCGTGGAGATTAGAGTACCACTCAACAAGTGGGCCACTAAGCCCTGCACCAAGAAATACAAAAAAGAAAAAGAAGACCCCAGCTCTTCGAATCGCTAGCTGGAACGTGAGGACTATGTGTCCCGGCATCACTGATGATCTGCAGTCCATAAACGACACACGGAAGACAGGAATAATCGATAGAGAACTTAAAAGGCTAAAGATTGACATAGCATGCCTTCAGGAGACCAGGCTCCCAGACAACGGTTCACTCAAAGAGGCCAATTACACCTTCTTCTGGCAAGGCAGACCGAAAGACGAACCTAGACAGCATGGTGTGGGTTTCGCTGTTAAAAACACTCTTCTACCATCCATTGAACCACCGTCATCAGGCACGGAGAGGATCCTCACTCTAAGACTCAGAACAACTGCGGGCCCAGCAAACATTCTTAGTGTGTATGCCCCAACACTCTATTCAACTCCGGAAGAGAAGGACCAGTTCTATGGAGCGTTAGACCAGGCAATAGCCGGCATCCACAAAGACGAGGCAATCTATCTCCTAGGAGATTTCAATGCTAGAGTGGGGAGCGACCACGAAGCCTGGCCCACCTGCCTTGGACTATTTGGAAGAGGAAAGTTAAATGAAAATGGACAAAGGCTTCTGGAATTGTGCTGCTCACGAGGCTTGTGTGTGACCAACACTTTCTTCAAGTGCAAGGATATACATCAAGTATCTTGGAGACACCCTCGATCCCACCAATGGCACCAGCTGGACCTCATTATCACCAGGCGTGCACAACTAGCTAGCGTCCTACTCACTCGCAGCTATCACAGTGCCGACTGTGACACGGATCATTCCCTTGTCGCCAGCAAAGTACGAATAATGAGGAAAAACTCGTACCACACAAAGAAAAAGGGAAGTCCACGCATCAATACCTCCTGCATGAAAGACCCTGCGATAGCGCAGCTGTTCAAAGACAAGGTGAAGGAAAGTCTCTCAAAGATGTCCCCATGCGTCACCATTGACTCCAAATGGACGCAACTGAGAGACACAATCTATACATCCGCAATACAAGCCTTTGGCAAAAAATCTCACAAAAACACGGACTGGTTTGATGAACATTGGGACGAGATGAAACCCGTCACTGAAGCAAAAAGGAAAGCTCTTATGGCTTACAAGGAAAAGCCTACACCTGACAATTTGCATGCTTTAAAAACAGCTAAGTCACTTGCCCAAAAGGTTGCACGTAAATGTGTCAATACCTACTGGCTTAAGCTCTGTTCCAGTATACAATCAGCTGCAGACATGGGCAATGCAAAAGTCATGTACGAAAACATCAAAAAGGCAACGGGCCCCTTGACGTCAAAAGCTGCTCCCCTAAAGTCCAAAAATGGAGAAATTATTCAAGACCAGGCAGCACAGCTAAAACGGTGGGTTGAGCATTATCTGGAATTGTATTCAACAGTTACCACAGTCTCCAGCACCGCTCTAGATGACATCCCAGATATGCCACTCATGGAAGAACTTGATGTCGTGCCCACACAGGAAGAGCTGAGCAAAGCAATTGACAGTCTAGCTTGTGGAAAAGCGCCTGGGAATGATGGAATACCACCAGAGGTTCTAAAGAGTGGCAAGACAGCTTTACTCCAACCATTGCACGAGATTCTGTCCCTCTGCTGGGAACAGGGCTACATCCCCCAAGACCTAAAGGATGCAAATATAGTGACACTATATAAAAACAAAGGTGATAGGAGTGATTGCAATAATTATCGCGGCATTTCACTCCTTAGTATTGTAGGAAAGACCTTTGCCCGCGTTATACTAAAACGTTTACAAAGCCTAGCATCCCGCGTCTATCCAGAATCTCAGTGTGGTTTCCGGTCCGGTCGGTCTACCATAGACATGGTGTTCTCCATACGACAGCTCCAGGAAAAATGCAGAGAGCAGCAGATGCCACTATACATTGCATTTGTGGACCTTACAAAAGCCTTCGACTTAGTCAGTCGCAACGGGCTATTCCAAATACTGGCAAAAATTGGATGTCCCCCTCACCTACTTGCCATCATCAGACAGTTCCATGAAAATATGCTTGGCACAGTACAGTTCGATGGAGCTAAGTCAGAGGCCTTCCCTGTCAGCAGCGGAGTTAAACAAGGTTGTGTACTCGCACCAACACTCTTCGCAATATTCTTCTCTGTACTTCTTCGATACGCATTCAAGGATAGCAGTGAGGGAATCTGGTTACATACCAGAGCTGATGGAGGACTTTTCAACACTGCCCGCCTCCGAGCCAAGACCAAAACGACGGATGTCCTAATTCGAGAGCTACTATTTGCGGATGATGCGGCACTAACAGCACATACAGAATCTGGTTTGCAACAACTCGTGTCAAGCTTCTCCAATGCCTGCAAAGAATTTGGTCTGCAAATCAGCTTGAAAAAGACAAACATCATGGCCCAAGACACTCGACCTCCTCCTACCATAAATATCGATAATGAAAACTTGGAGGTTGTGGACAGCTTCACCTACTTGGGATCCAAGGTCTCCAATACACTGTCCATTGAAGAAGAAATAAACAGCAGAATTGGCAAGGCAGCCGCAACAATGGCGAAACTAAATAAGCGGGTCTGGCAAAACACCAAGCTAACGGAGAAAACCAAACTGTGCGTCTATCGAGCCTGTGTCATCAGTACACTACTATATGGGAGCGAGACATGGACCACTTATACATCACAAGAGCGTAAGCTTAACAGCTTCCATTTGAGATGCTTGCGCCGCATCCTTGGTATTAAATGGCAAGAAAAAGTGCCTAATAGTGAGGTACTAACGCGTGCCAATACCCAAAGCATGTTCTCAATTCTTAGTGAAAGACGCCTGAGGTGGCTAGGACATGTCAAAAGAATGAGCCCCGGCCGCATCCCGAAGGACCTCCTATATGGTGAACTTGCTTCAGGAAAGAGGAAAACAGGTCGACCATGCTTGCGATTTAAAGATGTCTGTCAAAGGGACATGAAAGCAGCCAAAATACATACAAGTGACTGGGAATGTAAGGCAGAAGACCGATCTACGTGGCGCACAGTTGTCAAAGAGGGCGTCATAGTAGCCGAGGAGCGAAGAATGGAGGAGGCTGCAGACAGAAGAGCTAGGAGAAAGGCCAAAACATTTGGAAGCACAGAACTCGTGTGTAAAAACTGTGGCAAAGACTGTCACTCAAGGATAGGACTGCACAGTCACTCGAGGAAATGCAACCCAACCCAACGGTGATGCACCATCGTCTCGCGAGACGGAAGGATGCCGGTGCCGGTTATTCATTTCATTGAATCAATATAAGAATAAATAAAAATGGCTGTATATTGGTACATAATAATTAATATGCAATTATAAAATGTAAATTGTAAAATAATTACATTAATGAAAGAATGCAATTTACATGTACAGGTCGAGCATGAGGCATTCAGAGAGTTCTGCCAGGCAATGGATCCGAAGTTTCAAGTACCAGGCCGTACAGCTATACAAACGGCTTTAAAATCGGCGTGTGAAGAACTCAAAAAGAAAGTTAAAGAGAATATACAACATGCCCGGCATCTTAAACTTTGCTTGGATATTTGGTCTTAAAAGGGGCCTGGCGGCAGCGTTCCTTGCTGTTTCGGCTTGTTTGTGCAATCCAATTATACAGCAAGTTGAACATTTAACACTGAAAGTGTTTACTGTTAGTTATCCTCATACAAATGATATGATTGCTGCTAAAGTTAGCAATTGCTTCGAAAAATGGGGTATACAAACTAGCCAAGTCATGCTAGTTATTACGGACAATGGCGCTAACATGATAAAAGATTTTAAAACCATGTTTGTTGATAGATGCGAAACTGGCACTGATTCTGATGAGGAAGAGGATGATGAGGTTGACAATATTAATGAAGATAAAGACTATGAGGATGCAAGGGCAGAAACGACTGTTGATGGTCAATATTTGAAATTGAAATGCATGGCTTATATGCCTCATTCTATGCAGCTAGTTGTTAATGAGATGTCAAAGTGTGCTGCCAAACAAATGATACTTGATTCACCGAGGCGTATGATTGAAAAGTTTAGAAAATCATCTGTTGCAACTCAAAAGCTAGTGTAGAAGAGCAAGAAAACTCTTATTGCAGATTGTCCCACAAGGTGGTCTAGCACATTTCTTCTACTGAAGCGACTAATTGAACTGAAGGTTAGAGTGAATGCAGTAGCGAAAGAAATTGAAAGGGACGCTCTTCTTTCAGGTGAATGGCAAAAATAGATCAGTTACTGAAGCTTCTGCAACCATTTGCCGAACATACACGTTTACTCGAAGGCGATAAAGTTGTTATGTCATCAGTAATTCCAGCACTTATGGAATATCATGTTTTTGAGAAACAGTCTGATCAAGCTCTGGACGCATCACTAAAAGAGCTAGCAGTCACCTATTTGGATTGCTTAAGGCGACCATTTGAGTTTGCGTTGGAACCAGAGTCTGATATTTTTGAACCTATACCTTCTGCA
>MUZC01000217.1:420492-436643 GCA_002072015.1 Radix auricularia
CCCCCCCCCCCAGAATGCCATAAGGTCAATTAGAGATGATGCAATTAATATCCCCTTTCAGTTGCCGTCGGTAACCGGTCTAGTAAAATTTTCATCTCGCTTAATTTAAAGCTAGCTTAGATTATTTCAAAATGTCGACTCATTAAATATCCTAGGGCATCCATGTGTTTTAAGGCCCATGTAAGGTCTCTGGCGACAATAGACCATCAGTCGATAGATCAAGTCGATAACAGGTCAATATTTTAATGCCTTTTAATGCGTTTGATTTACTTGAAATTCATTTTTTTTTAAAATTCATCTAAGAGAGGAGTGCGTATAAAACACATTACTAACCTCTCTTTCAAGTTGTTCTCCCGGGCAATCTGCTCTGATGACAGGGGTTGTTTGGCATCAATGAGTGCCTGCAGGATCCCTGTGTCCTTGGCCAGGCTCAGGGCGAATGCCACACATGAACCATCGAGAAGGGAACTTAGTCGTTGAGGAAACGAGGACATCTTCTCTGACAAGCCTGTGAACAAAAATGACAATATCGCAACTTTTTTAAAATTTTTTAATTTAGTTTTTTAAATTTTTTTTCCAATTTGTTATATTTTTATTTAAATTTAGTTTATATTAGTTTTAAATTTGGTCTATTAAATTTTGAATTTCAGCTCTAAAGAGAATCTCTATGTTTGTTAAATATTACATTCCTTCTGCGCTGCCAAATGTGCTGTCTGTATTCTGCCATCAGACGTAAGCTGATGACATGTTGGGTTGTGTTGTGGGATCTAGGGATTGTTTTCATAATGCCGTGTCAGCAATCGCTTTATCTATATTTACTGGATGAATCGTTCCCGCTTTTAATAGTAGTCTTAAAGTAGTTTTTGTTTGTTGTATTGCTTTGCATTCCATAAACAAGTGTCTCTCTGTCTCTATTATTGAATATTTACAGAGAGGGCATCTTGGTCTCTGGATTGTCTGTTGTTCGAGCCTTTGTGAAGTTGGCGTCATATTATAAATAAGGCGAAAAGTTATTTCTTTAGCCCTCGGTTCTATTTCTTTAATGTGTAAGTTTTTGAAGGTGCCATTTATTTCGGCTGTATTGAATTGTCGCATCCACTTGATTCGCTCAAGATGAGGGGTTTTCTTTCGATCTCTGAGATGAGGGTAAATTTCTTTGTTCGTTTTATTGACTAACGTCTCATTATTTCTTACGGCGCGAAAGCATGCCTGGTAAAAGTAGGGGAGTCTCGTCCCCAGGTATTTTAATTGGTTTATGATCTGTGTATTTAAGTGTATCTGGGATATGTATGGCTATGTAAATTGTGGAAGATTTTGGTACATACAACCTATCCAGCGTAGCACTAGTCGTGCGTAGGATGCTCTGGTGGGTTTTGTCGCTTCCTTTAGGGTGTTTTCCCCTATAGGCATCGGTTAGGTTGTATGTTTCTGTAATGTATTTTATTACTTCTATCTGACTAGTGTCTTCCAGAATTATTTCATCTTGAGATCTATTTGGGCTGGTTGAATCTATTGTCTTGTTTAATATAATTAAAATCACCTCCTATGATAAGCTCTTCTCTTTCATGTATGTATGGTATAAATTGTGTGAGATTGTTGTAAAATGATTTCCTCTTATGCCTATCTGATGGTGCATATATGTTAACTAAAGTTTACTTTTGTTTGTTGTTGGTTATGTTAACCGTGGTTATCCTTCTTTCTTGGTCCTTTCCCTTATTAGTAATTTTCCATCGGTCCGACGTTTGAATAATTGCTGTTCCGTTCCATTGGTGTTGACTATTGCTGTAGTGTGCGTGTTTTAAACCTAACTTTGTTTGTGTATGTGTTGGCTTCATGTTCTGTTTTAATGTTTGTTTCTTGTAAAAATATAAAATCAGGTGTGTGCTCTTTAATTAACTTAATGATGCAGTCTCCCTTCTTTCTGCATCCCCTAATGTTAAGGGAGATAATAACTAGCGTAGTGTATGCCATGATAGTGCGTGTAGGTAAGTGGGTGTGGTGTGTGTGTTCAGGTTAGGTGTATAGACTTGCTTGGTGAAGCTTTTGTTGAGATCACTTTTCAGGAGTTTATTTTTAGCTTGCTCCATATTCTGGCTGTTTTGTCGTTTGTAGGAAGGTTTGGCGGGAGAGGTCGACCGACTTCTCATTGTGACTAAAGAAAACCCTTCCTCGACTGGGTTTTCTTGATGTCCCGTCCTCATGTCGGTGACCTTCTTCACTAGTACCTTTTTCTCCCCCTTCTTCTCTTTCGTGTCTTCCTTTTTCTTCGGCTGTTGTTTCGTTTCTTTTCCCACTGGTTTAGTTTTTGTGTTTTTCTCCATCGGTGGAAGGGTGGAGGTGGTGTCCTCTTTCCCGCTGTTGCAGTGGCGTAGCTCTTGGGAGGAGCTGGTGCGGTGAATGAATGACTGGCTGGAGCTTTTTTCTGCTTACACTGGTTGGACCAGTGCTCCAGGCTTTGACAATGGAAACATTGCACCCTCCTGCCTGTAACCTGCACCCATATCTTGTGGTTTTTAAAGATCCCCGCATTCACCAAAATATAATGGGGGATCTCCCTTGCAGGGGTGATAAATAAAGTCCATTTGGAGGCATTGTGAGGGTGCCTTGTCATCCGTACGCGGGAATTGGGCGCTGCAAGGTGCTGGGCGATTTCCATCACACCTTCCTCACCAAGCATGGTGGGGACCCAGTGCAGTAGGACTTTCGTGTCCACTTCAGCCACGAATCCTTGGGTCTCTAAATTCCCTATTTTTTAAATAATGTAAGCGGGCGTGGTACTCCGCCTTTGCCTCCTCCTTTAGGGTCAGATACCATCGGTTTGGCATCTCTAGGTTATAAAGGGCCTCAACGTGGTCCCAATTAACCCCAAAATTGGAGTTTAGCTCTTGCATAATGACCTTCTAAGGGTATATTAAAGGCTTTAGGGCCAGAACATTCAATTAGAATGGTGCCCGGTTTATTTAAAGTCCAAGGCTGGACTTTAAGGTTAAGCGATGGCGGCCATTGTTGTTATTGAAATCTAACTTTTGGTTTAAATTAAAATTTAACAGCAAGGTTAATTTAATAAGATTCTGAAAATGATTTCTAATATTCGATCAATATATTACCAGTTTATCTACCGTGGATTGTTATATTTTAAATGGATATACCGCGATGTAATCTGAATTATTAAAACTCACCCGTCTGCTGTAAATCGCCTTCGTGATCAGGGTCTCTTCGTGATCAAGGTGCCTCCAAAGATTTAATCGTTGTGAAGAGAACAATATCGCAACACGACGGTTACAAAGTGCAGTGGCAGGCTTTCCAGGCCACACGGGGTGATAATGTAACTGGAAATAGGCCATAGCTCAAAGGTCAATCATAACACGGCATGTTATGGAGATGCATGTTACCATACTTTATCGGGTAAGTGCACCCTTTAATCGTCGGTAGCTTTTATAAAGTTTTGAAACATTACATTACATTAAAATTTCTTCACTATTTAAAATATCGCAAAGATAAGAAATTCACTTGACGATCGATACCCAATGTTCTTTTATTATAAGTTTTTTATTTATTAATTTTTTTCCTGTTTTGCTTTTTGCAACTGTAACTTCTGTTACTTCCTTCCAGTTTTTCTCAGCTGTGTTTATTGAATTGTTATGTGCTTTTGTTCATCTTTCATCTTTTCTTTACTCAATTTAAATTAGTTTTTCAGGGTATAGAAGATAATATATAAGTACAATTTAAACAAAACTTTTCTTTCTTTATTTGTACAAATGACGGCATTTGCCGAAACGTTTACAGTTAACATGTGTACGTGTCCATAATAAAGCTTATAAATTTATTGCTTTATTAACCACACAAATAGTTTGTGTACTTTTATTATATTCTTTTACTTGACACACCCAGTTTTGAAGAGCTCTTTAGGTTTGAATAAGGCCACGTCCAATCAAATTATCATGATTTAAAAGTTAAAGCATAGCATTGTGAGATCATTTTTATTTTCAAACTTTATTATCAAAATAAATTACAATCTTTCTTCTAATGATAAACGTAGCTTATGTGTATTTTATACCGTACTGTCATTTATGTGTTTTTTTTCGACAAGCAAGCACGCACGGTCGGTCGCACGGGCTCAGACACCACAAGTTAATATAAAGGATTTTTTTTAAAAAAAGCTTTAAACACATCTGCTACTTTCAAATTACTCTGAAAATAAGTTCGCAAAGATTATTAGTTTGTGTCTGATTAAATCAGGTTTTCCTATTTTTTTAGAAGTGCCACAAAGAGTTTTACTTGCCATCAATGAGCAAAACGGCGTTTGCAGCCGTCACTTCAACCGTCAAGCATGGATTTCGACAAAAATTTGATCACCTTAAAAAGTTTAGTCAGCGTGTGACTGTTAACGAGTGTTAAAAAATCTCGCTGGCTTTCTATTCATATTCATGATATTAGAATCGCATACATCACTAGTAAGAGCCAAAGAAATTAATAAACTCATTTTATGTTTTTGTTGAAAAACAAGGTACAGATCCTTGTTAATTTTTCTTAGCCATCCATTTTATGTTTACTTTAAACATACAATATACCACATCATATCAAACCATCTTACATCAGCTCTTTCAAATCTAAACGCTTGAATTTTGGCACATCCCTAAATCTTCATAATATTAATACATACACAAATTAAAATTGCTTGAAAGAAAACAAAATCTAAATATATTTTTTTTAAAAAGAGGAAATAAAAGTGCAAATCTTTTACTCCTAACACACAATCCTTTCTGCACACTTCATCCTTCACCATTTTACTAATCAACGGGGAAAAAAGGTTTTAATCACATAATTGCTGTTTCATTTAGTATAGCATAAATTGAACTGACCATCTCTAAAGTTAATACGGCTCTATCGTCTTATAAAAGTTGACAGATGACCTGATGAATTATTTATTAAAAACAAATAAGTCAAATATCCTTCGATAAGGAAACAGAAATGCTGAATGGCTAACCATTAATGAACCAACAGTACAAGTACAATGACAAGCTGATACCAAGGCCAGGGGTTACAGTCACAAAGCGATGTAATGACGAGACTATACAGTCACAAAGTGATATAATGACAAAGTAATACAGTCATATTGTGATATGTGGGCTGAAAAAATGTGATAAAATGACGAACTAACATAATACAAAGTGGTGTGTTTGAAATAGTGGTACATTGATAAGTGTTACAATAATTAGGTGTTGCAATAATGAGTGGTATTAATATTATAGAATAAGGTGTAAACACGAGCAATGAAGAAAAGCCTCTCATTACTCCCCATTAATAGCATTACATGAATGGCCCTCAACTACACTTTTAGGTCAAATATAGTAGTACGAAAATCGAAGAACACATTTTAATTTGTGAATGGCATATAATATCTTATTTTTTACAGACGCTCCTTCTAAACAGAAGCGCCCTACGATTATCTATGGTTTGTGCAGTCTTATTAGAGTTTTAAATGATGATAAAGTGTTGGCTTTCCTGGTTTGTTCAGGCAACCCATGCTACATTGTATTCCGGACGGAAAGAAAGAAAACTTGTATGTGTTTGTTCTTGCATACGGGATAAGAAAGGTGTTTTCATCTTTATGTCTATCTGAGGGTTGTATTAAGTTATCTTTGTGTTGTATTTCTAAATTGGAGTTAATTGCTTTATGTATAATTACTAATTTAATCTTGGTTCTTCTATACTCTTGTGTTTCAAGGTTTAATGATTTAACTAATGGTGTTATTCTTGTCAGTTTTGAATATTCTCCAGTAATGAATCTGGCAGCTCTTTTTTGAATTTGTTATAGTTTCTCAATGTTTTCTTAGGTGGATGGGCCCCATACAGAAGATGCATATTCTAGTATAGGTCAATAAAATGAGGGGTGAGACTGCAATCATGCTTATAAAAAATTAAATGGAAAAGACGTAAACAAGGTAAGGGTTAGCCTGACAAAACAGCGAACGTTTCGGCAAAGTGCCTTTTTCAACGGACATACAATACACAAATAAAACGAATATAAAAAATAAAATTAAGAAACTTAGCTGCGGTGAAATCCAAAGAATCGAAGAAAGTAAATCTGAGAGATGACAAAGCGAGTTTATATAGGAAAGCAGAGTGGGTGGGGCAAAACGCCTAGGTAGTCAAAGCGAACACCACATTCATCCCATGTGGGGCGAGTGTACCTTGATTTTCTATTAATCTGTTTTTAAGCTTGACACGACCTGGTGTGTTTGTGCACGAGACAATGGCTGTGGCTGCCAAGTCCTTGTTTGATTTTTTAATAACTTCATTGACATGGGGATTCCATGATAGCTTTTCATTTATTATGGCTCCTAAGTATTTTGCATCTTTAGTTTGGGTTAGTTCTTTTCCATAACTGAAATATTGTGAATTCATTTATTACTTTTTCTTTGTTAATCTTAGCAGTTGACACTTTTCTGGGGGGAAAGACATACTCCCATTTTATTAATTCATCTAAGTCTTTTTGCTAAATTTTGCTTTCTTGTTCGGATTTAATTGTTCTATATGTTCTACAATCATCAGCAAATAACCATAAAGTGTCGCGATAATCAGTGTTAATAATATTATTACATAGTGTAAACAAATCGATGGGCTACATGTGACATGGTTAAAAAAAACTAAAACAAAAAAAAAAACTGGACTTACAAAGAAGTTTTATTTGCAACGCTGACTAGTAGCTGGGAGATCACATTTGGCGTTTATTCAATATTTAAAAAATTGAGTTTTGGGCAAAAGCTGAGCTTCTCCTTGTGAATTATTTAACTTCTCTAATTTAAGCAAGTTTTTCAGTTACGTAATTCGTTTGAAAATTTAGTGTTGTGGAAATCTGAACAAATCTTCACTTGATATTGAAAATCAATGTCTTTAAATAAAAAATACCATTTTAAATTAATAACCGATGCATCGTTGCGATGAATTGAACATTTCTCATATGAAAGTGAGCTAGTGCGATTTTCGGGAAATGGGATCTTTTGCATCTATTCTTAGAAACCTATCGGGTGATGGCTCGCATACCAGAAGCGTCTTTCGACCTTCAACTCCGTCCAGATCATGTAACCTGACCCTGAACCCGGCCGTGGAGTAGATCTCCACTGCAGTCTTCTTACTCCAGCAAGTACCGAATACGTCACTGTTAACCCTTTGATTTCTCTCGGGAAGACTGAGGAACGTGTTCAGTGCATACAAAGAGGCGGCCTCTAGACTTTCGGCATTCTCAAGACATCGTTTGGGGTCCTTGGAACTTTCCATTCTAGTTTCCTCTACTATTATAGAACTCTCCTTTCCGGCCTTCGGTACAGAAACGTGACTTTCGTTTCCCGTCATCTCCACCGACATAAAGAGAGAGCCGGCGTCTTTCAAAAGGGCCCGTATCACCTTCAGGGCCGTCAGCGGATAGGGGAGGTAGTGGATGACGTCAATGACGTAGATCCAGTCCAGCTTCCGGTCCGGATTCGGCTTAGACTGGCAGAGGTCGAAGACCTCAAAGCGGACATTGGGAAGGTAGCCCCAGGAGGATTTCATCTGAACGACAAGTTCGGCTCTGACCTCTGACCCCGTGAAGGCGCTGTTGGGGAACCGGGTGGCCAGGCTGCTGATCAGACGGCCCGACCCACATCCAAACTCCGCCACTCGTATCCCCTGCACTGAGGAGTTTAAAAAATTAGCTTGACTCAAAATATTCCTCTGTTGAATATAAACTTGCTTTGTCTTTTCTATTGTAAATTTCTAAAAAGTACGTCTTTTACTTTTACACTAAATCATTATGCTAGAATATTCAAATAACATTCATCATAAGCATACAGTATAGTAATTAGGGTCAGCCTTAATAGGCTGGAGACTATATGATTCCACACCCCTCCAAAACCATACGCTTTTTAGTTAAATGTAAACGTCATTTCACTCTTTATCATAATAATTGACCATAATATGACACCTTCCTTAACATTCATCAAGTTTGTGACCCCGATATTACACAATATGATTTTGAGGCGGGCGGATTCAATGTGTTACCAACTGTGTGATATCATCTCTCAACAAAATGAAAATTGCATTATCGGAAACTTGGTCTCTTAAGTAAAAAAATTAAAAATCATTTTAAAAATCTTTTTAAAAAATGTTTTACTTAGTTTGATGACGCTATATGATAAATATTTGAAATCGTGAATTTGGCGTTCTGCTAAATGTTATTTAAGATAGGTGCACCCAACCACATCTATCCACACCCCACTCAGTGTAACAATGCCAATACTAAGATAGTATAACAATGCCAATACTCAATTTGAACTTGAGCCCTGGCACAGCTTGGATCATCAGCTCTACTATCTCTTCTGTGGCCGCCATGTTCCTATAGTCAAGCAAGCGATACATAGCAAAACAGTAGCCTACCCCTGAGAAAGTGAGACGATAAAAACTGGTATTAAGCTCAATCCACTTGAGCAACCAAAGAGAAACAAATAATAAACAAACCAAAAATAAAAGCGAATGATATAATTTAGATTACTCAGTTCATCCTTGGTCTTGAAATTACACAATGTGTTAAATGATTTCAAAAGAGAAAAAGGAAAGAAAAGAAAAGCATATTACTATTACTAAGTAAATTAACAAAGTTTGGGACAAAGGGCATCAAGATCACACAATCTTAAACTTAAACACACATTCCAAGCTCGGTTAAAATTTAACATTGAGCACATAACTAAGTGGCTCAGATAAAGTTAGGACTGCGAGAAGGGCCAATAATTTTCTAAACCCATGATTTAGAATTTTTTTAAAAACGAAACAAAAGTTAAATAAAAATTTTATAACGTCAGCCCTGCTTATGAAGGGAAAACCTCTGGTCGGCCCGGACCTCACTCATCCCACAACTCAATACAGATTAAAGAGAACTCACCAAAAGGTCCCTCTTGTAGCACACAGTCCCGCACTGGTTTGTAAGCCTCCACCAAGGCACTGACGAAAGAGATCTGTTGCATGACGCCAGTTTTCCGCAAGAATTCCCTGTTACCACGGTTCATATAGTAGAAGTTCTTTCCCTTGAACGAGACCTGCACTAAGCCAGCATTGACCAGACAACCTAAAATCTCTTGAACGTATCTGATAGAGTTCATCATATGTTCTACTTCTGTGTTCAGTCAACTGTCCTTAATCAAACATATCCAGCCCCTAATGCTTTTTTTAAGGGGGGGGGGGCGATCCTTTTTTTTCCTAAGGGGCCATCCATAAAGAACGTCACGCTATTTTTAAAAACCATTTTAAACTCCACCCTTCCCTCTCTCCCAAACTGTCACAAATCTCAGACCCCTCCCCCAAAGTACGTCACACTTTAAGTAAAAATATTTTTTATTAACAAAATTAAAATTTAATGTGAAACACCGTTACGTAACACATGGCCGGGCACCCCCCCTTGCCACCAACAGTCACACTTTCTTAGGGGCACGGTGGTCGAGTGGCATGCTCGGCTGGCGTACCAATGTTCACAGGTTTGATTCCATGTGATGGCAAGGATTTGTTCCCGGAGCCCAGTACGTGCCTGAGTCCACCCAGCTCCGAAAGGGTACCTCACACTTGTTAAGGAAACAAATGGGGCTGGGTAATGCGCGGAAGCTACATAGCATTAGCCTGTGAACGCTGCATCACTTTCCAACCGACCAGCATGGTTTGTGGACGCAATAATCTTCTGTATAGAAGGAGCGTCTGTATAGATAAGACAAGAAGACCCCCTCCTCTTATCTGGAGCGTGACGTACTTATGGACGGCCCTTAATAAATAGTTTGAAGGAGGTTATTTAACCAATGTTTTTTCTAAGGTTCGTTGGTCGTGTGTAAAGTAAAAAAAAAATTATCGATTGCTAAGTTGCACAGCATCTATTTGTTGTGCAATGTTTTAATAAATTTGCTGCGAGTAATTCTAAACTGCTTCGCGCCGTCGTCCAAATATCGGCGCGGCAGCGCAGCGCAAAGGGATCATTGGATGTAGCCCTCACCGTTATCACTTTCTCATGACCTGACCCTGTCATATGTCAGGCACTAATGGTTACTCTCCTCCCCCACCTTTTTTTTCTTGCATGAGTATAATCCCTTTATTGTACAACAAAACTTAAAACATACGATGACCATCCAATCGCTAAGATAAGTTATACTTATATCATAGAAGTTATAACATCCGTAGGCATGTTGAATGAAATCATTCATAGACCATAGCCGTTTATTATTAATTCCCGTAAAAGAAGCCTTGCAAGAAACATACACACACACACACAAAACATGCATAGACCATACACGTGATAGCACACTCGAACTAAACATGGGTTAATACTATTCAATTGATAACATACATAGGCAATACAAGGGACAGCACATACATGTATGCAGTGCTTTTTTCTATAATAAAAGGTACTGGAATGCATGAAAAAAGGTCCCGGAACGCAACGTGAAAAGGCATTCCAGGCAGTAAAAAAAAAGTATGTGGAAAAAAGGTGATGGAAGGCCTTCTCGGTGCGTTACGCGAGAAAAAAAAGCACTGCTTGTATGCATACTTTGAAGTGATACCATGCATAGACCACTTAAATGGATCATGCATGGACCAAGATTACGTATCGAGTGAAAGTATACGCCAGCCACCTCTTTTTCAGCTTCCTGACGTTGGCAATGTAGCCTGCCGACTTGGGCGTGTCCGACGGCAGGAGTTCATCCAGAATACCGACATCTTTAGCCAGGGCGAGAACAAACCCGACGTTGCTGTAGTGAGTTATGTTGTTCAGAGTGGCTTCAAATTTCTCCGTCATAATTACACCCAGATGTCCCTATAATGTGTAGTAGTATGCAGTTTAAATAGTAAAGTTTAAAAAAAAAAATTACAATGGATAATCTTACACCAGAAAACAAACGCTTTTAATTTGTTTTCCTGAACACAGTTTACACAGCAGAGTTTAGTAGATCACGATAGCTGGACATTCCCATTGACATCATTTAGTATTGCATCGTGGATTGTTATTTTATGGTAATTTATAGCAGACGTCACGTGTATGAGTTATTTATGACATATCTGACATTTTATCGTGTTCGCTTATTTGCTAATGAAACATTTGTAAGACCATTATCAAACCTCTATTCCCGGTTACAGTTTTAATGGTCTGTATTCTATATTGATGTACGATTTACAGTGCAGTCATTTTACCTAGGGAGAATATGGGAGATTACCCATATGTACATGGACAATTAGTATTGACATTGCATGATTGCATGGCAGTATGGGATGAATTATTTGTGTCTATCACTAGCACCATGCACATTGATTAAAGCTTACACAAATACACAGCTTGAATTTGACCTAGGGTCAGGTTCAAATAACGTCACTAGTTGTTTCCCTTTTCACTGTTAGCCCACGATAAATTAAATATACACATTTTTTAATGCTACGCCTGAAGTTGTAGGAAATTCAAGGCAATTGTGCGATAGAGGGAGGAGGTATCCAGGTAGGGCAGGAACGGGAAACCTTTTGAGATGGAAAAGCCAAAAGCTACAATGTAAAGATTTTTCCCAGTTTTTTTTTTTTTACAGAGCGACTATCTTATCTTATCTTTTGCAGACGCTCCTTATATACAGTTACATAATATTATTTCGCCATAGGCTTATCTATGGTGTGTGTTTAGTCCTGCTTTCTTATTAGAGTTTTAAACGATGATAAAGTGTTGGTTTTCCTGGTTTCTTCAGGCAACCCATTCCACGCTCGAATACCGGACGGGAAGAACGAACATTTGTATGTGTTTGTTCTTGCATACGGAATAAGAAAGGTGTTTTTTATCCTTATGTCATTTCTATCAGAGAATTGTATTAAGTTAACTTTGTGTTGTATTTCTAAATTATAATTTATTGCTTTATGCATGATTATTACTTTACTCTCCTCTAGAGTTTCACGGTTTAATGATTTAAAGGCCGTCCAGAGATTTCGTCACTCGACTTTGGTCACAAAAAGTTAGACCCCTCCACCAATATTACGCCACAATACTGTGACCAACCCCTCCCCCCCCCAAAAAAAAAAAAAGTATTTTCTATTTGAAAATTATCATGTTCAAATCACTTTATTGTCATTTTAGTATGTATTAACTTCAAGGCTACGATCTAATATTGTAACCAGTGGCGTAGCTACAGCTTTTGCCGCCCGGGGCGGTCTCCAATGTGCCGCCCTTTTAGGGGCCGCCCATAAATGACGTCACGCACCAGGGGGAGGGGGAGTCACACATTTGACGTCATTCAAATCCCGCAACTTTAAATACAAGTTCCACTTAAATATATGATTACCGAAACTTTATTCAATGACGTTTTACGTGGTTTTACGCGTGTTACGATATAAGACTGCAGCCTTAAATTAAAAACATATTTAAATGGGTTTGGTGTGGGGGGGGGATCTTTGTCACGTCATATTGAGGAAGTTTTCGTTTCGTGACGCCGTGACAAGAGGGGGCAAGGGGTGAAAAATCAGCCGAAATCACGTGACGTCATTTATGGACCACCCCTTAAGGCAATCATATGATGATTTTCATAAATTAATAAACATGAATAAATAATTGTAATTGAAACGAAGTACATTGTAAAAGGTTAGGAACAATTTTACCATTGCGTGCCCTATTTATGTAAACAGTAATAAAAGAGGCCGCATAAGATGATATACTTAAAATACTACACATTATAAAAATACAAGATAATTGTTTTGAGAGCCACAAGAAAGTTATAGGGGTCCCAGGCCCCTCCCTCCCAAATGAGACAAAAGTAATTCCAGATTTTCTCCCAAAAAACATTAACAATTAATATACTTTTATTTTTTATTTATAAATATATGATTTTTTTTTATAAAAAAAGAAATTGTTTACATCAGTATGTAAACATATTTTTAAAATTATTTTTACATTTACTTACCTAACTTTCATAGTAGAAAAATCGTGTATTATGTTATCAAAATTTCAATTATTTGTAATATCTTGTTCTATGGACAATATTGCAAGATTTTGTAGTCTTAAATCACTTATTGTGGAGAGAATGTAATTTTTTTTTACAACTTCACTTTGGAGAAGTTTTTTTCAAAACTAGATACACGGATAGCAATTATTGAAAAAATCACTAGCAAAATTATAATGTTGGGTAAAGCACTTTCCAATATTTACTGTTGAATATATTTTAATAGAGCAAGGGGGCATTTCCACTGGTTTTTTTTTTATCGTAATGCCTCTTCTTGTAGTGTGGGTACAGCCAGGGCTTGTCTTAGGCTACTGCAACCTATGCGGTCGCAGTGGGCCTCGCGCTGTCATTGGCCCAACCAATCTTAATTTTCATTAATACCTAATTATTTTATTAATACCTTATCCTCACCCAAACTGGGGCCCACGCAATCCTTTTCGCATACTAAGCTACACAGGGCCCCGCAATTGCTAAGACCGGCGCCGTCTACTGCTATAAAAGCCTGGATCCTTTCTCTTTCAATCTTGAACAATTCTTTATCAATGTAGATAAAGAAATTGATTTGATGTTCAAATTCTTCATTTAGTAGGTTAGGTGGTATTATACACGAATATTTTCTTGCAAGAACAAATAACTCATCACCGCGTTCTTTTATTTTCTTTTAAAATTACATCTATGGATAAAAACATTTCTCGTACTTCTTGCTCTAAAGATAGAACCACGTCTTCTGAATTTTCCTCACTCATATTTTTCTCCTTCTAACTTAGTGTATAGTGGCTACCTCAAACTCTCTGTTACAGCGTTTTATATTAGCACATATCTTTGTTCAATGAAATGGGTTTGCATAGCTTGCATTAATTTAAAAAGACTGCTTTCCATAAATTGAGATACCATAGAAAAGATAAAGATAGCATTGAACTGAGTAAAATTCCGCCATCTGATCTCGTTTTACTAGTTACTTCAGATGTCAATTTTCACAAGACGCTTGAAATTTTTAAGTATGTCTTTTTCGGAATTATTGATGTTATTGCGGTATTTATTAAAAACACAAGCTATATGTGCTATTATACTTAAATGCAATAAAAACAAAGTAAATTTAATTTTTAATAAGTTACCTTACAATAATTTTATGAAACCTGAAACAATAATATAATTTACTACTTGCAAGTTAAACACAATATTTGAACCACCATGTCATGTAGGTACTTTATTCTGCGAATGTCAAAATTACTACGCTAAATAAACTGTCGTGGCGATATTAATAGTACATATTTACGGACGAGCGGGAATGTGTTGTTGTTTTTTTTGTGTGCAGTTTTCTTGTAAAAGCGCAATCTGTGACGTGTACTGCTTAATTTTCCAAACAAATCGTTACCTTTTTTGAGCAATTTTAAATTTTTAAACGGGTTTGCTTAGCTATAACAACCACTATCTAATGAAACAAATGTTGCACGAATCAGTTAATTAAAACTCAAAAGTTATATTCTTTTTGTTTCACCTTGGTTTCCACCTTCAAAAGAAAAGGAGCGGTTTTCGGAAATGGCTTTAATGTTCAAATGCCTACAAATGCCGCCCTTTGATTGAGTGCCCCCACCACCCCCCTAGCTACGGCACTGATTGTAACACGCGTGAACCCATGTAAAACGTCTTAAAATAAATTATTAGAATTAGAATATTTAAGTGAAACTATGATTTAAGTAGCGTGTTTTGACGTGGCGTCACAATTCTTAAACTCTCCCCTCCCCTCGACATACGTCGTCACAAATATGGGACCCCTCCCCCTTAGTTGCGTGACTTCATGGACGGCCCCTTAACTAATGGTGTTATTTTGGTCAGTTTTGATTATTCTCCAGTAATGAATCTGGCAGCGGGAGTTTTAAAAATAAAATTTTAAAAAATAAATTTGCTAATGGAACAGGAGAGCTGCAAGCGGTAGTGGAACCGGCACTTGTGTTCCATGTATTAAGAATGAAATTTTCTAATATTGCGACGTTTTCACAAGAGGCTTCACTATCCCTGCTTTGTGAAAGACAATGGAGGAACTGGAGTGTCGGAATAAATTAGTAACTGGAAAACATGTAAACAGGGTATGAGTTAGCCTGACAGGACGTAACAAAACAGCGAACGTTTCTCTGTCTAGTAAGCATTCCCACCCCATTCCTCCCCATATTTAAAGTAAAACCATGTTTATGACTTTTCAGCCAACTCTAGGTGCTCCATAAATATGTTTGTACATTTGGCTTTAATTTGTACATATTATTATTATATTAGCCTATAATAATAGTATAATTTATTGTAACATCACTGCATCACACGGCATGGGCATAAAATAAAGAATTATAAAGGACTAAAAACTGTTGCAATTTATTCATTTCCCCCCATTAGTTTTCAACTTTTATTTTACATGTAAAGATATAAACTTACCTAAAAAGTACAGTGTACAGATATTGTTTTGTTCAATAAATAAGGTAAATACAGTGGGAGATATGAAGTAGAGTGCCATGCAAATGAAATGATTTGTCACGTTTTATTTCCGTTTTAATTTTTAAATTATTCTTTTAAATAAATTAGAATTTTACAAACTTTCCGTTCATGATACGTTTCAATTTTTGTGCTTATGGGGAAAACAAAACACTCGCACACAGTCTTTTTTCAATGCAACAATTAATTCTCCCAGTCCGACCACGCCCAGTTCCAACCATTCAGTCCATGAGTAATATTTTTTTTTTGTATCTTTGCTTTGGTATTTGAAACCCTTTTAATGAAAAAATAGTAATAAAAAGGACACGCTATTATTATTTTCTTATTGAATTCAACTCCGTTTCTATTCGCAGTTCATCTGGTCTACCCACCGTAATTACATTTTTAGCCTACGTGAATCAGTGAATGTGACTCTTAACCCAAGGAGGTTCTTGCTCTTACCAACAGCTTATAGTATTGTAGTGGCTAATGTGCGCTTTTCTTTGGTTTATTTGTTTTAGATGACATTTAATGCAAGTGCACTTGATTTGACTTTCTTTCATTGGCTGTTGGATCATGAATCTAAGTAAATGAAAATGTGATTGTTTAATTTAGCGAGTATAAATAATTTGCTGAGACACTAAAGCTGGGGCATAATTTTCGGTGGCTAATGAATGTTATTTTTAAAAAAATAATTATTAGGTTTTT
>MUZC01000217.1:445336-486419 GCA_002072015.1 Radix auricularia
TATATATATATATAATATAAACTGTAAAATTGAAAAGCCCACAACTGAGTCTAATTGTATGCCATTTCTTTTTTTTTTCTTAATCCTGCCCCCACATATTACTGCTTCATGAAATATGGACCCATTTTGTACAACCCTGAATTATACCAAGAGATATATTTAAATTTAACTTTTTTTATCTCCTGTTTGAGGAAGTGCTTGCTAAAATTGTGGAAACACCTTTGGGAGTAAAAAAGTCAATAAAGATTTTTTTTGTTATCCTTCCCTGTATGTAATAAATTTAGAAAGATTTCTGCAAGTGTCATTTATTAATTTGTTGTATTTCATTTTTAGCCGCCATAGTAATTAAGATATGGCTAGATATGTTTCAAGTGAAAGTGATGATTACTACCCTCCACCCCCTAGACATAGGCAGCATGCCCAGACAAATGATGATCGAGTTTACCGCTTGACTGCAAACTTACAGGTATATAAACTGTGTGCTGCTTAAGGTTTCATACTGAAATTATGAAAATTTTGTTGCATAAGCTGAAGCCACAAACAGTAGCCTATTTTTTTAATGATAAAATATGTATATATTGTTTTTAAATTTTCATCTTATTTATAGATGATATATAAACATGATTTCATGAGAGATGTTTTTCCCATCAAGTAATTCTGAGATAAGAAGAAACATTTACAGAATCTTATATAGATATTTCTAGCACAGATGGACTAGAAAACCATGTCAGAACATTCAGCATTGGAAGGAGAATTATAACCAACTTACACTTTGCCGATGACAAAGACGGCCTAGCTGGCAGCGAGGACGAATTAAAAGAATTCACTGCAAAACTAGAGGAAACAACAAAGGCGTATGGCATGGAAATCAAAGAAAAAAGACCAATCCATCCATCCCTGTGGCGCTACAGCCCAATCCTTATCAACGCCTTACTTCTCCAATAATGGATGCCCAGTTGTTGTAGATCAAAGTCTAGGTCTTCTCTTGAGCCGTTTTCCTCTGGGGTTTTGGTGGTGTACCCTCTTTACTCCTCTATCATATGATATTCTTTCTAGGTGTCCTGCCCAGCGCAGTCTGCCCTTTTTTATTTCTGCAACTATTGTGGTATCCTGGTATAGACTATATAGTTCTTGGTTGGTTCTTATTCACCATCCGAGCTCGTCCTATATTGGTCCAAAAAATTTCCTTAGAACTTTCCTCTCCCATGTATTTAACAGGTTTTCTGCAGTTTTTGTTAAGGTCCAAGTTTCACTTGCATATGTTACAGCTGGTCTGATGAATAGTTTTTAAAGAGTTTTCTTTGTTTCCCTTGCAATGTTTTTGCTTTTGAGGATTTTCTGGCTACTAAAGTATGCTCTATTCCCGGCTGATATTCTTTATTATATTTCTATTTTTAATTCATTCTTTTCATTTAGTAGCGATCCTAGGTATTTGAATTGATTTATTTTTTCTAAAGTCTGGTTCCTAATTTTATTGTCTTCACCCGTCATTTCTTCTCTTTCTAGGGTCCTGTATTTTGTGTTTTGGTTGTTGACTTCCAGTCCTACTTGCAGTGATGCATCTTCTAATTCAATTTAGGACTTTGATTGATATGTCTTTATTACTTTTAGCAAGCAGGCTATGCCATCAGCATATGCAAGGTACTGGATGGGTTGGCTATAGAAAGTGCCAATAGCTTTTGGTTCTTGAGTTTCCCTCGGGAAGTTTTCAGTTATTGTTCCTCGAGTGTCTATATTTATGTTTTTAATAACTCTCTCTAATGTTAAGTTAAAAAGCATACAAGACAGTGAGTCTCCCTGCCTTAGTCCTTGTCTAATCCTAAATTCCCTTGAGTATTCTCCTTGAACCTTAACTTTGCTTTTTGAGTTGTTCAATGTGACTTATATCCAGTGGCGTAGCTAGGGGGGGGCGCAGGGGGCGGTCCGCCCTGGGCGGCACTCATTCAAAGGGCGGCATTTGTGGGCATTTGAAAAAAAAAAACCCAGTCATTTCCAAAAACCGCCCCTTTTCTTTTGAATATAAATAAAAAATAAAAGCATATTAATTGTTAATGTTTTTGGGTGTAAATTTGGAATATCTTTTGTCTCATTTGGGGTGGGGGGGGGATTGCCTGTGACCTTATAACTTTCTTGTGGGCTTAAAAACAAGTATCTTATATTTTTATAATGTGTAATTGTGTATTTATAGGTTTATCATCTTATGCGGCCTCTTTTATTACTGCTTAAAACATAAATAGGGCATGCAATGGTAAAATTGTTTCCCACCTTTTACAATGTACTTCGTTTCAATTACAATTATTTATTCCCATACCAGCGGTATTTTGTATTTGAAAATGAGCATGTTTAAAATCATTTTTTTGTTTGCTTGGTCATTTAAATATGTTTTTAGTTTAAGATTGCACTCTAACACCGTAACAGGCGTGAAACCGCGTAGATCGTCATTGAATAAAATTTGAGTAATCATATATTTCAGTGTAGCTTTCATTTAAAGTTGCACGTTTTGTTTTATCAAATGTGTGACCCCCCCCCCCATTTATGGGTGGCCCCTAAAAGGGCGGCATATTGGAGACCGCCCCGGGCGGCAAAAGCTCTAGCTACACCACTGCTTATATCATTCTTGTCAGTTTGTTGGGTATGGCAAACTCCTGCAGAGTTTCATATAGATATTTCCTTTTGATGCTGTCATAGGACATATAGTTGATGCACTGGGATGTTGTATTCATAGCATTTCTCTAATGTTCATCTGATGGTGAAAATTTGATCAATCGTTAATCTGTTTTGTCTGAATCCACATTGGTAGTCTCCTAATATGTCTTCAGCATATGGATGTAGTCTTTTGGCTACAAGTTTTGTCAGTATTTTGTAGGAAACGTTTAATAAGGAGATTTCTCTGTAACAACAAAGGCGTAAGGCATGGAGATCAATGCAGAAAAGACCAAGGTCATGGCAAATAGAACATTCACAAATGAAATTTGGTTAAACGGGAAAAAACTAGAAGAGGTCTCCACCATTTAATATCTAGGGGCCATAATATCCGACAAAGGCTCAAAACCAAAAATTCTTGCCAGAATGGCCAGACAACTGCAGCGCTGAGCAAACTAAAACACATCTGGCAAAGCTTAAAAGTCTCTGAGATCAAAGATTTGACTTAAGTGCTCTATGGCGATGTTGGCCTTCTTGTATGGTTGTGAGGCTTGGATGCTCACTGCGGACCTCCAAAGAAGAATCAATGTGCTAGAGATGAGATGTTTCCGAAAGATATTGAACATCTACACAGAACACATCACAAACAAAGCGGTGCACAACAAAATAACTGCTGTCATTGGCCCCTATAAGGACCTTCTCACCTCAATAAAAAATAAGTAACTACAATGGCATGGACATGTGGCAAGATCTGGAGGTCTTGCAAAGACTGTAATGCATACACAGTCCAGGGAGGAAGAAAGAAAGGCAGATGAAAGAAGAGATAGGAATACGACATCAAAGAGTTGACCGGAGTGTCATTCATTGACTCCCAAAAGGCAGCACAGGACCGGGACAAATCTCAGTTCATGATGATGCCCCAATGACCCACCGACGGGTTAAGGGATAGTCAAGTCTAGTCATATAAATATTTATGTACTTTCATATGCCGATCTAAAACTTGTTTTCAGGACACAACAAGAAATCTGAAATCCTTGGATCGTATGATAGATGAATATACAACTGTAGGACAAAATCATCGGTCAGCTATTGATCGGGTAATTTTATTCAATAAATCACCTAAAGATTAGTGAAATGAAATAAATTATTGAGAAAAATGTTTTTGATCTCCAGAGAGGAATGTAAATATTAGTTATAAAAACTTAAAGATTATTTTTTTATGACCTCACGAAAATAAATAATTTGTTTCAATTGACTTTTCAATCTAATAGATGCGTGGTGATTTAGACCAAACCCAAGATGACATTCATTATGAAAAATCTCGCTCTAATATTTTAGACAGAGATTATGGGGTGAGCTATTTATCTTTTTATTAGATAAAATGTATCATTGAAAATCTAGGCTATAAATAAAACTAGATTGTTAAATAATAGTAAGACCTATATGAACATGTTAGTCTTATTTTTCCCTTATTTTACATATTAAAACCTGTCATAATAGTTCAGCAAAGGTTGCATTACAGATATTTTACTTTTCAGAGTGATTCAGAAAATTACAGCTCACCTCGAAGTGGTAGAAGGCGGAGAAGATCTGCTGTTAGATTTGCTGATGATATGAACAGAGAGCTACATGGAATTCATCAGTCTGTACGAGATTTGTCTTCTGAGCAGTTGAAACTTGAGGAGAGTTTCAATAAAGAAGCGGACAGGAGAGAGAGGTAATAAATGTGATTTATAATTTTTTTTTTTTAAATAATAAAAATTTGGATTTATGTATATGCAAAAAGTTAGTTACTGCAACAATACGTGTACAATACATACATACATATGTAAAAAAAATCGATTTCTAAAAAGAAATTACAAATTAAACTAAAAAATAATTATTAAAATAAAATTTAAAAAATAATTTAAGCAAGTAGAGAGAGAACCTTTACAAAATGTACATACATATGAAACAAATATTAAGGAACCTTTACCATACGCACATACCTATGAAAACAATTAAAAGTTTTTATCTGAAACAAAAATTACAAAATAGAGAGGCAAATAATTATTTTTACCAAAATATATTTTTTGTGCTTACTGTGGAAGAAGAAGGCATCCACTTGGATGATGGCGGATTGTCATGGTTTTTATGGATTTATGGTGAAAATCCGTGATATTAATATAGTGAAAAATCCTTGAAGTAGTGAATCCATGATAACCGAAAAGTAAAGTAGCGAGTGGTCCTCGTATTCATATTCATTAAACAGGAGACATCTTTGTTGCTGAGGTTGTGTATAGCTTTATGATCATTACAGATTTTATTTTCTGTATGGTGGGTTGTGAGGGTAGAATCTTTTTAAGGTGGCTTAGATTGAAACTCCATTTTATTGTAAATGTAGAGTAAATAGGTTTTGTCCACTACTGAAGTAAATACTGAGGTTTTGTCCAAGGACTTCCACTTTGGGATTGCTGCACTAGATAAAAACTTGACCTCCTCTACTACAATTGGGATTGCTGCTCTGGATAAAAACTAGACCTCTTCAAATACAATTAGGATATCTGTACTAGATAAGAATTTGACCTCCTCTAATACAATTCCTTTTAATCTTGGTGCCTATTTCCTTGAAGGTGAATTTGTACAGACAATATAATCTGGCTTTGTATGAATCTAATTTGAAAGAATTATGATGGGTAGGAAATGTGTTCATATTGATTATTTTTGTGTTGTATTTTTGTAAATAATCCAAACTCTTTCAGTCATAAGTTTATAAATTGTGCTGTTAGTAGTTCTTAAATTTCAACTGTCTTATTTCACTTACTCCAGACATGAAAGTGACATTAGGCGTTCTTTCCAAGACATTAATTCAACATTAAAAGGAGCAGTTGGACTTGACCCTGTAAGTAGGGGGAAATATTCTTAGCTTTGAAGAATCTCGTTTAGTGAAATATTTAAATTATATTACAATTGGATTTAGAAAAATATTTTTATAACATAACTCATTCAAACAAATTAGTCTTAGTAGGTTGCTAGTAAAGGAAGTTGTCTACAACAAACAATATTTTCATCTTATTATGGATATTGTGGGTGAAAGTCTTACATTAGTTGTAGTTATTGATAGAGAAGCTGCTCATCAATGTTATTTTCATACATTTTAAATACAGTTGTCTGCAAGAGTTGAGAAACGGCTTCAAGCGATCCAGTCAGAGATCAGGTCAGAGCGCCACCTGTTGGACAGAGATCACAGAAATGACGACTTCAACGCCCTGTCCAATGAACTTAAAAATGCCATACAAACTGCTCAGACAACCAGTTCTTTGGATGACAAAATCAGGAGCCAGTATCTTCAGTCAGAGTCTTTAAGACACAAGGTAATCTTAATTCATTCAATTTAAGCTAAAAGCACCATTACATTTCTTAGCTGCAAGTCATGATGGCGTCAAAATGCTTTTATTCATCATTGCAAATTCAAGGTGTTTCTTTTCTGTCATAGCTCTAAATTAGTATAACGAATTAAACACCTGAAGTCATAGAATAGGTTTTAATAGTCAGTTATGAAGCCTTTTTTCAGTCCTTCAGTAATGTTTGTATTTATAATTTTTTTTTTTCTACTACACGGAGTATGTCATCTGATCATCATACTTTTTGTTTGAACACATGACACTTTCATTCATAATATCGTGGTTAGTCACCATTTTATTATTTTTTTAATGGCTGATTTCAAGTGCACCACAATGTTAAAAATAAATGCACTTTGAAAAGTATTTTAAGTTAAGTAAGTCTGTTAAAAATATTTGTAAAGAATTAATACCAACTGGATACAACCCACAGCATAGCTGATGCAGCAGACTTGCTCATAGATGTTGCATAGAAAGGTGGGGAATAGGAGACACAAACAGCAGAACGAAGAAATGAGAACAACGCACTAAATGACTGTCGGGGGGGGGGGAGGGGGGCATTTGTCATGCTTATTTGCTTGCGTCTTGTACTTGTTCTAATTTCTGGTGAATTATATAAATAGATAAAATGATTAAATTTCCACTATATTCCATTCAAATCCTTGACTGCCTATAGTACTTATTTACACTTCAGTATACTTGTTACCAAAATTAATTTTAACGTAACAGATTTTTTTTTCTTCTTTACTTTGTTAAATCTAAAGAATTTTGAAAAAAAAAAGGATTCATTTAGAACTGGGGTAACCAAACTACATCCCTGCCACAGTTCTTGACTGATGAATGATGAAAACCATTTACAGATGTCAAGCAATTTCATCATAGTTCAAAATTCAGCTGCCAGACTAGTTGTTAAGGCAAAAAAACATGACCATGTTACTCCGTAACTTTACTCTCTTCATAGGCTACCCATACAAGCCCGAATTCATTACAAACTGGCCTTTCTCTGTCACAACTTCTGTTTTGACTCATGCCCTTCCTATCTTACTGAACTTTTGTCGGTTTTACTTACCCACTTGTCAGCCATGCTCCTCTGCAGACACATGCATTCTTTCTGTTAAGACACGCACTAAAACATTTGTCGAAAGGTCTTTCTCTTTTTGTGCGGCCAAAAAGGGGAGTTCTCTACCATTACACATTCATAGTATTCCAACTACCAAGCACTTTAAGACTGCACTTTCAAAATTTATTTTCAAAATTAATGAAAGAACATTTCTTTTAATGATTAACGTAACTTATGTGTAATGTACTGTAATATATGTGGTTGTTATGGTATGAATGTTTATTTAATACTTACATGTATGTTATTATATCTATGTAAAGCACTGTGAGCTCAGATTCATACTGGGATACAGTGCTATATAAATTATCAATTTATTATTATTATTGTTTACTGAAACGAGTCGTTTCTGCTGTGAACTTCATTCAGGTGAACAAATCTAACTAAAGTTTTTTTGCTGCTTAGGTTGTAAGATTTGGACATTTGGTCGTATGTAGCTATCTTTTTTTTTTAAATTTGCCTTTTTTTATAATTGGATTTTTTGTTGTTGTGTAAATGAATATGTTAGTTGTCTTTATTTATTTCTATTGTTGTTGTTTTGTCTTAATGCCCTTCACTAACCCACAATTACCATATAAAGCTAAACCAAAGCTTAGTTTTTTGTGTGCCTAGAATGGTTTTGTGGCCCACGCTTGTCATTTCAACAGCCATCTAGCCTGCTAGCAAAAAAAGTTTGGTGACCCCTGATTCAGATTAAGGTGGGGGAGGGGGATGACCTTGAGTAAGTTCCCACTGTTATTTCCCAAGAGTTGTGACTCACCCATGTTTGTCATGCCAGGTTGAAAGTGAACTGGATACAGTGAAGAGAAGGCTGGACCAGACAGAAGGCAGTCGGGCTGCCTTACAGGGCCAGGTGGAGCAGCTGAGGGCACAGCTTGTCCGGGCAGACCAAGAGAGGCATAGAATGAGGCTTGACCTTGATGAGTCAGAGGTTAAAGAGCAACGGAGACGTCGAGTAGGTGAGTACAAGGAATTTCACATTTTCAGCTGGAATTTTTTTTTTGAAAGCTAAAAGTAAATAAGAAAATTTGTAAAACAAAAAGGATAGTAAAAAATTTAAAGATATAAACATCTGTTTATCTTAAATTCAGAATGAGTGGAATTTGATATATTTGAACATCATTTTCTTTATTAAATAATAAGTTGACATTGAAACAAAGAATGAGTATACTTATTTAAAGATATCACATTTGAGATAAAAATTATGACAGCAGACAATTCAATTCTGGCATAGAGTCTGACAGTCCATGTTTTGTATAGAAAATATACACTCCATTGCTTATGAAAGAATTTTGGATTACAAGCTTAGTCATATAACCTGGAGGTGGTTGTCATTTTATTCATGAACTCATTTCTTGGGTTGATTGCCTCATATTCAGATCATCGTTTCTTGTTACCAGCTGAAGATGAAAAAAATCACCACTTAGAGCGTGAGCTGCAGGAGATGAAGACTCACCTTGCGAGGTCAGTAGGGGCTGTCACAGAGCTGGAAGACCTGAGGAGGAAACTGGACAAAAGTGAACGGCAGCGAGCTCAGCTCTCAGACCACATTGAAGTAAGTCTAACACTCTTTTATGTGCTGTCAGACCATATTGAAGAATGTCTATTTAACACTCTTTTATGTGCTGTCAGACCATTTTGTTAGTAGGTCTATTTAACACTCTTTTATGTGTTGTCAGACCATATTGTTAGTAGGTCTCTTTAACACTCTTTTATGTGTTGTCAGACCATTTTGTTAGTAGGTCTATTTAACACTCTTGTATATGTTGTCAGACCATTTTGTTAGTAGGTCTCTTTAACACTCTTTTATGTGTTGTCTGACCATATTGTTAGTAGGTCTCTTTAACACTCTTTTATGTGTTGTCTGACCATATTGTTAGTAGGTCTATTTAACCCTCTTTTATGTGCTGTCAGACCATTTTGTTAGTAGGCCTCTTTAACACTCTTTTATGTGTTGTCAGACCATATTGAAGTAGGTCTATTTAACCCTCTTTTAGGTGTTGTCAGACAATATTAAAGTAGGTCTATTTATCACTCCTGTAATGTTATGTCTTAAGCTTTCAGATTATATTGAAGTAAGTCTATCTAACACTCTTTTATGTGTTGTCTTAATTTGTAAACAACCTCAGCAGCTGTTTAAGCACTACTAGTGCCACTACACTGTCTTTTTTTCATGGCTTCTACCAATGCTCCCTCTAAGGTTCATTGGTCCGTGTGCAATGTAAACATATTCAGGTGCCAAGTTGCACATCATCCATTTGTTTTGCAAAATATTACAAAATTTGCTGCACGATAATTTTAAAATGCTGGTCTAATTTCTGTGTGGCCCTGCAGCTCAAAGGGAACATTGGCTTCACCATAATTTGTTTTACCATATAAAATGACCTTCTTAAGTTATTCATTTCTTACATGTTTCAAATTTTAGTCACATTTTACATAATAATAACAAATTGTGTCTTTTTTTTTTTTGACAGACTTTGGCTAAAGATCTTGAAAACAGAGAGCGTCAGAGTGCAAAGGTCATAACACAGCTGAAAGACATCTCAGACAAATACGAAGAGTCTGACAGGCAAAGGAACTATCTCCGACAGCAGGTGGAAGATCTTAGCCAAAAGCTGCGAGACGTCACCAAGGAACTGGAGAAGACAACCCATGAGTTGCGAAACACACAGTTGTCTTTACAGGATAGTGAGAAGAAAAAGGATGAGTTCAAAGGTCGAGCTCAGGAAACTGTGAGACAGTGAGTTTCTTTAGCTTCTAGAAATGTTAATTATTATGTGACTAACAGACATTTTGAAACTTTATCTCTTTACATTTAAGAACTGACAAAGAGATATGCCAGGGGAAAACTATTAATTTTTTGTGTGTAAATTTTTTTTTAAAGGTGGAAAGCTAAGGTCAAGGCGTTAGAAAAAGATTTAGACAGACACAAGCATGGGTCAGGTCAGATGTTGGCCCGCCACGAACAACTCATCAAAGAAATGGAAGGCTTCAAGCAGCATGGTAACTACCACCAACTCCAGATGGACAGCATTCGTCGAGAACTGGCTGATGCCCTGGTCAGTTTAAGATATGTTGGCATGGTGATATTGTTTGTGTATTTTTGGTGCAGTAGTTAGTACAGATGGTGGAATGGTCAGTTTAAGATATGTTGGCATGGTGATATTGTTTGTGTATTTTTGGTGCAGTAGTTAGCACAGATGTTGGTAGAATGGCTGTTATTGTGCTTGAGATAAAATGTTTTCAGGAAGTTATTTTTATAAATACTTTTTGCATTTGTGAAAGTGTTATGGGAACAGTTCCCAAGTTTTATGGTCTTAATGCTTACCAAATGTGTGAAGCATTGATATAAAAATGTTAACATTCTGTATTATTGCTAATCTTATAGGCAGTGTTTAAAAGTTGTGTTATTGTTAATGTTATAGGCTGTGCTTAAAAGTTGTGTTATTGTTAATGTTATAGGTTGTGTTTAAAAGTTTTGTTATTGCTAATCTTATAGGCTGTGTTTAAAAGTTGTATTATTGCTAATCTTATAGGTGGTGTTTAAAAGTTGTGTTATTGCTAATCTTATAGGCGGTGCGAGCTGCTCAGGATGAGCAGTTACGACTCAAAGATATTGAGGTGAATGAGCTGAAGTCTTTGAAGATGGACCTGGACAGAGAGTATAGAGACACAAGAACAGTTGCAGAGAAGGTGACACGAATTTTGCTGTTTGTTTCAAAGGAATCCAATTTTTCATATCCACATATCCTTTTTCATACACAAGTACACACACACATAAAGGCAGCAATGTTTCAAGGGAGAGCAGCCCCTTATCTTTATGCTAATACAAATATAAAAATTGAGACCATGAGGTAGATAGTTATCTTCATGTGCAGTCACTAAGTAAATAATTGTCTCCCAACATCTGCTGACTTTTTAGTTAGAGGCTGAGCTCCACAACCTGAGGTCAAGGTCAGCCACTTTATCAGAGGACAGGCACAGGCTGGAAGACAAGCTGTCTGCTGTTGAGGCTGCTCATGCCCTTGCCCAGGACCAGTCAAGATCTCTTCAGGTAATGCTACCTTAGGGTGAAATAATTTTATTTGTAAACCCAATCAATCTGGACTCTCTACTTAGTTTATACACATATAAATGTATTCAGTTGTATCAAACAATCTTCTATAATCTAAAGAAAAATCTAATTTCAACGTTCAATTAAGTTTATTATATATATTTTATTAAGCTAATGGTATCCTGGGCTGTCCTGTGGTAATTTAACAAAAAATACAACAAATTATAAATACTAAGGTTCATTGGTTAATATTCAAAATTACAAAATTGCATACACTGTTATACATCATCCATTTTGTGTGTGCAAAATTTACCTTCAACAAACACACATTAGGCCAAGTATTAGAAGTTATAATTATTTATGAACTATTTTAATCGAAGCAATATTTATGCTATTTATCCAAGTAAGCTAGTAAATACTGACAGGTCCACTCAACAACTGCTACTTGTCAGGTCTTGACACATTCTGATATCTCAAATATTAGTCAAGGCATCCACTTCTTTTCATGTAAATTTTAGTCCAAGTATAAATACAGGCATTCAAAGTATCTTAGGACAGGTCGTATGGCTTCATTCTCATCATAAAGCCTTTAAGAACTTCTTCGAATCAGTGCTTTTCTGATTGTTAGATTATGTTTTAATAACAGCTGCCATATTTCATGATTTTCAAACAACTTCACCAAAAACAATCTGTGTTTATTTATTAACTGTCATAAAAAAGCGCACCTGCTTCTTGCAGTATTCAGTCTCCCCAGCAATGCTCATCAAAATACCTTGATAGCCTCCTAATGTTAATCAGTAGGCTGATGGAATCACATTCAACACCCTGGCTAGTTTGGTCATCTGTTTTCCAAATTGCTTTACTATTGAACAACACACACACTTTTCTAAGAAGGTTTCAAGGTCTGAAAGTGAAATTAAGTTTATTTATTTATAACAATCAGTGGATCATGAACTTTGATTGGTGGTAGAGGATGACAGTGAGTAAAGCTGTTTCCAACATATGTCAGTAATCATATGTCAAAGTTTTTTGTTCTTGCTTTTCCTTACTGATATTAAATTTATTTGACAGGAAGAACTTAAGGAGCTAAGTAATATCAAGGCAGCGATTGCTGCACAACTTGCTGAAACTGTGGCCAAAAATCATGTGAGAAAATAGTTTTTACCTTGTAGGGGTATAGTTTAAATAGTTTAATTATTAAATATAAGTTTATTAATTTTTGATGTTTTTGTTTTGTTTTGAAAATGATCTCTTATGAAATTTGTTAACTATCACAAAATTAAATGTAAAAATATACATCATGTGTTCCCTCTGTCATTTTATAAGGATCTGATGCAGGCAGTAGTAGAACTTCAGCACAGGGAGAGGGGGGCCAAGGAGGAGCTTGAGTTGTACAAGAAACAACTGTACCAAGAGAGGAATGGGCTCAGTAAGGATTATGAAACATTGAAACAAGAGCTCAATGAGGCCAAGGTGAATGATAAACAGAATTGAACCCTAAGCTTAGGCATACTTTTTAACAGATATAATTTATAATTTAATTCTATTTGTTGGTGAACTAACATTCATCATATACTAATTTATGTCTTTGTTATTAAGTACCTGTTAATTCATATGATTTAAATAGCAAATTTTAAACAATACTCTTTTTATTCAAGCACAGAGATTTTCAGAAAGATAATTAAAACTCAATAGATGTATGCACAAACCATTTTACAAAATTACAATATAAATTTCCATTTGTTATCATTTAAACAATTTTGATTTGAATATATTCATCATAAATACAAGTGTTAACTTTTTCTATGTATTTCTTATCTTTAACCTATCATTTCTCTATTTTCAGGTTAGAGAAGCACATACTATACAAGAGGTGAATCGCAAGTTCCGTGCACAAGCTGCAGAACATGAAGCCACAATTCAAGCTCTTAAGGTAATCACATAGTTTATATGAATGTTGGATACCTTCAAAGTATGGTAATTATATGTCTATACTGATTAAAGTTAAATCCTGGTGTTGATAAATTTCTATATTACATAAAGTTAACGACTTGAGTTTATCTTCTTGATGAAAGTATTTGGAATATAAGACACCATGTGTGCCAACAAGTTATTGAAATTTGCTCAAAGAATAAATTTTTCACTCGTTGAAATGTATGAAATTCCACATAAGCAGCACATTTTTAATAACTTACAAATTTAGTTATATTGCAAATTGACATTGTTGAAAAAGATTTAAAAATTAAAATGTACAAAACTTTTCATCCTTGAAAGATGGAACTGTCTTCAGACAGTTCCATCTTTCAAGGATGAAAAAGTTTTGTACATTTTAATTTTTTTAATGTTTTTTTTTTTTAACAATGTCAATTTTGCAATATAACTAAAAAAAATTTGTAAGTTTTTTTTTTAATAACTTACAAATTTTAGTTATATTGCAAATTGACATTGTTAAAAAAAAACATTTAAAAATTAAAATGTACAAACTTTTCATCCTTGAAAGATGGAACTGTCTGAAGAAAAGAGCACATCAAAAATAGTCAGCAGAAATGCTGACAGATTAAAAGAAGAGGTTGATATCTTAGAGAAGAGATTTAAGATGTAAGTTTACTTCTTAGTCTAATTTTATTTTATGCAAACCTCAGACAAATACTTTCTTTTTTTTTTTCATTAGGGAGTCTTTTTTTTCCCCCAAGTATTATACACCACTAGATCCTGAATCTTGCTTTTAGACAAAGGAATTTTAAGTTAGGCTAAATTATTGTGAGAAGTTTGTGCGCTGTAATTCTCATGGGAAATTTTTAAATTTCTTTTTTGAGAAAGAAAGAGCTTTTTTGTTATTTAATCTCATTGAGGCATTATTTATAAGTCCTTAACTTTTATTATTTAAATCCCTTATATTAACTTGTAGTGTCTGTGGCAAAAATTTTAGATCACTTTTCAAACCCCTTCCCAGTCTCCTATTGAGCTGGAATTTTGCAGACAGACTCCTGGCGTGAATAAAAATGATGTTTTAAAATTTCACATAGATTGAATCTACTGTGAATAAATTAATGAATTTTTAGATTATCTCTATGTATCTCTATGTAGCATGTAAATGTTTATGCTAGTCCGTCACAGTGCGTATTATATTAAACATACTTTTATAATATTTTCCCGATCTGAAAATCTTTATGCTAGTCTGTTGTGTGGTACGTGTTATATTGAAAATCCTTTTAGTACAATAAAACTTAAAATTTTGTCCCTTCCAAAAATGTGATGACATGTAAATCAAATGAATGTGTGTGATACAATAAAATAGGCATGACAAAAGTTTAAATAAATATCGATCACGTCTCATATATAAGTTATTTCTGATAAAAAAAACTTTTTTAAACGTCTTTTTTATGTTGTGATGATAATGGAAAACTCTAGACCTTGAATTTTTTTTTTTCTTTACTGTCTTATTGAAATCATTAAGGACTGAAGAAGAGAATGTAAGCATGAGAAGAAAGTTGGACCTTGTCAGACAAGAGTTTGAAGCTCAGGTACTATATTCTAAATATTTAAACAGATTGGGGTGGTTAAATTTTGAAATTATGTCATTATCAGGGCTGGTACTGATTAAAAAAAATGTGTTCGATTATTCAGGAAAACATTTAATCAATTAATCCATTAATTTTGATAATTATATTTTATAAAGCATATATGGATCCCGTTAAGTTGCCATTCATTATTTCTCAAAATGGGTTATGTCCAGGTTATTCCATGGCTCACAAATTGTGTGACTAAAACAACAAATTCGTTCTGCTATGCAAGAAATAAGGAATAAAAAACCTTTATGCATGTCTCAATATTTATCATAATACGAGGGGAAAGTATGTTAGAAACAAAAAATATAAATTCTTAAATTGGTGAAAAAAATTAGAAATATTTTCTTAAATTTTAATCAATCAAATTAATTTTAAGCAATTACAATTTTTAACGATTAATTAATCATAAATCTTTGCAGCCCTTTTCATCATATGTTGTATTTAGGATGTGAATGATTTATATTGAATGAATTGATAATTATGTATGTTGCTAATTTTATGGAAAGCGCTGTGAGCCCGGTTGCTTGCTGGGGTAGTGTGCTATATAAGTTATCAAATTATTATTAGTATTAAAGCTTCATAATTATTGTTCTAATCACCATTATCGTTTTCGTTTCTTGTATTTCAAGTTATTTAAAGGGTCTTTGAGCAACCAACGTCTTTTTTATTTCATACAAGAATAACTTAGAAAATGACAACATTTCAACTTCATACAGGGAGATCTGTTTATTTTAGTTTCAATCAAATGTATAATATTAGAGTTTACTCTCTTCATAACAATCAATTTTTGTTTACTTCAACAGAGTCACCTGGCAGAGGATGATCTCAACAGGTAAACATACTACTTTAGTGATGGTAACAAATCTAGATCAAAGTAAAGTTGACAAAAACATGAAAGATAACAAGAGCAGTGACACAGGGCATTGGGTTTCTTGAATGATTTCTCTTGCTCACTGTTATGCTGTTGGGATCTGTGATTTGCACAGAAGTTTGTTGAGATCATTGGCTAAAATTATACTCCAACACTTGGAATATAGCTCTCTGTCACATACATCAGCCATCATACACTGTACAAAACACGTAGTATTAAGTCACATAACTAAGCAAAACTGCATCAAATGATAACATTGTGTCACATCACTAGGGTGAAACGTCTTGAGTTTCAACTTGGAAGTGCTCAGATGGACTTGGAGAAATTGGAAAAGCAACAAATTGTGAGTTACATCAATGTCATGTACCCATATATAAATTCTATTAAGATTGAGTAATAAGTTTTACCAGCAACAAGATCTCATTTATTGTCAGAGATAATCTCATGCAATTTTTTGAAATAATAATATGAGTAGCATTTTTTAATACAGTTGTTGCATCTATTGTGCTTGTTCTCTGGGCTCTGAAAAATTGTATTTATAAAGAATGTTTGCATTTTGATTTGGCTGTACTTGAATTGTATTTAAGACTAATTTAACTTTTTTGTTTGATAATACACTTAGTGTTTTCCCTTCATAAAAGTTACTACCCTTTTCAAAGTTTTGCCCACCTTTACTATATTCTTACTTTTTTAAATTAAAGAACTTAATCCACGAGTTGGCCATAGAGATTGATGCTCTGGTAGAGACTGCCTCTATAGATGCTACAAGTCATTGTCAGGTATTCTGTTTCCTATTATCTTCAATTAGATATATTTTTAGTCTTGACTTGTTAGTACAATAAATTTTAATATAAAAATTACATTCATAAACTTAAATTAATTAAAAAGTAATTATAATTTTAAATTTTAAATAAGGAATTCACTTAGCAGTGATTTTACAAGAAATAATTCAAAGAAATTCATTAAACAAAGAGTGAGGAAGCCAAGAATAGAGCCACAACACAATTTTGTTTAAACTATTTTCAGGTGCCCTACTTACTAAATAATTTATTTCTAATTAATCTGATTTAATTGTAAATCCTATAATTAAAATATATCAAATATTCTATTCCTTTTCAACTCATCTAAAATAAATTTTCACATTGCTTATGAGAAACATTTTCTTTTCAGCCAATCAATGGCCTTAAAAACCTGGCCACTGTTGGCTCAGCCATGCCCACGCATCTTTTGACTGAAATAAAGGTTAGATTATATTTTTTTAAAAAAAGATTTTGATTTACAGTTTTTTTATTCTCTATTAGATTAAAGAAAAGTTTCACAAAAAAAATGAAATGTTTTTATTGTATAAAAGTACTTGTCTACCTTCTGCACTCTGTATTATGACTTATTTAAACTTATCTGTAACAGCAGATAATTAATTTATTATATTAAGATTATTAGTTCTGATGAATATTCCCTTTGATCATTATGAAGATTAATTCACAATTTCATTTTGTTCCAAATCAAAATAATTTTTCAGAATAAAATTAAATGGCTTAGATCTGAGTTTCGCGAGCGTCTTCTCAGAGAACGCAGATTACGACAGGAATTTCGAACAGCTCTGTCAGCATCAGATGCAGACCGACATTTTTTGATAGCTGAACTTGCTCGTAAAGATGAAGATCTGGATGATTTGGTGCAAGAAAAACAAGGTAAATTTATTACAAAAGGATACATACATCTCATTCTGGCCATCTACTTCTGTGCATCCACATTTTATCACTGTAGTAACTTACAATACATTTTCATCTGGGGCCATTCATATCCTAAGGGTCACATTATTTATAAAAATTTGTTACTTTTCCTCCTCCAAAATTATCTTTCATTTTTCATTCACTTCCCCCAAGACACCTAATCTTTTGTATCAATGGCCTCGGTCATTTTCCTCAACACGTGAACACAAAATCATTCAGATAATTTATTTTTTATTTAATTTCATGGCACAGATAAAACTAATATTTTTTCTCCTTTTCCCCAGTGATAGCAATCAAAGAAATTCAGACTCAGTGCACGGTAGATGAACTTGCAGTAAGTGCAATGTTTGTTATCAGTATGTTACCTTGTCTTGTCTCTATGAATACATTAGAACAATCTCAAAGTCTAAGTGAGGATTGAAACTCTGAGGGGTTCTAACTGCTGTGATTTGACTTGATTTCACTTGAACTTCTGTCTATTCAACAAAAACTGAGCATTGGGACTCAATCCAGCTTTTTATTTGGAGTCATGATAGTCAAGAGTTGAGTCTTGGAAACGCTTTTAAATAAACATCTGTAATCTGAAAAAAGGTTTTGGTTTTTTGAATAAGGAAAATAGATCTCAACACCGTGAATTAGGAAGGGCAGAAAATGACAGAAATGACTTTGGCTTTGAAATACACTGACAACTTTGAGTTACTGGTTGCTGGTTGAGATGAGCCCCACTCACTCCTTCCTCCGCTCCTATCCCCACCATACTTTAAAAAAAAAACCCACCTCATATTATTGGGGAAAAAAAATATTTCACCGTTCAATGATTTTCCCTGTAAAAAAAGTCTCAGACAAGTCAGTTTAATTACAACAGTTGTACAGATATGAACTAGAAATAACCTGCCTGTCATCACACTATTACCACCCTTTATCTTTAAAAGACTTAGTTTAGTCTCCCCCCCCCCCCCCAACAAAAAATAAAGTAATAAAAAATATAAAAAAACTTTTTCACTTCGGCACTCCTCTGCTCATTGTTTCTTTTAATTAGTGTACTGAAGTACTATTTTTACATCTCTGATTCATAGCATCTAAATTTGTATTTCCATGATAAACAAAGAAGTATAAGGCTTATAGTGGTCATGGCGCCAAACATTTTGAGGCATTTCAAATGGGTACCTATTCAAAATTTCTAATTCTACTCTGGCAGCTTTTCCAGCTGTCTTTTTTTTTTTTTTTACTTAGACAAGCAATTCTTTTAAGCCATTTCAGTTTGAACCTCTCAATTATTTACCCTCTGCCTCCACAACACCCCCTGTGCTTTCGGTTTACCTAAATTTCTAAAAGTAATGCACATAGTTTAGATACAAAGGTTACACATTTAAATTTTATACTGCTTTACTTCAAGTTAAGAGCAAGTTTGTTTTTCTTATATTTTGAGAATCCATGCTTGATTACCTCCCCCCCAACCCTGTTATCCAGTTTATAGGCCTTCAAAATGCTAACTCATGTCATTGTCATAAAAATTGATGTAAATGTCAGCTTAGGGCCACACCCTGTCATCAGAGTTTTCGACTGATAAATAGGGCATCAGTGGTGCAAATCGGATGTTGAGATGGCCCGTGGTAGATAGGGTCATCAGTTTGTTACCCTGGCAGTACACATGAAGCTGGTTTACTTTCAGCAGGTATTTCATCACCTGTAGATGTCATGATTAGGGCCAAGGTTCATCTGATCACTGGCTATAACTACACAGAATTTTTCACTATTGTTTTGGTCTGCTCAGTATCTCTGGTGTTTCTGTATTAACAAGATGTTTATATATTTCCACATATTTTCATCCGTAATAAAGATTTTTCTACAAACCTGAGATAGTTTGCTAATGAAGTTAATGAGCCATGTCATGTGAGTGCCTTTGAAACATCACATCAGTGTAATCAGATTGCCGTGTCCATGTCCTTAAGATTATTTATCCTTGACACATCACGTCATGATAGGAACTTGAAATTTTAACTAGAGACTTAAAGTTTTGACATGTGAATTTATATCTTGGCTGTAGATTTACAATCTTGAAGAAAACAAAATTTTCACTTCAAAGAAATGAAGTATTTACTGGAAAATTAAACATTTACCAAGCAATTCTTCTTTTCAACATTTTATCAGGTCTCTAATCAGTTCACTGTATCATCAAATCGCTACTCTATACCATCATTTAGCTTCACTACATCACCATTTAGCTACACTATACCCCTATTTAGCTACATTATACAACATTTAGTCACACTGTACCATTACTTAGCTATACACTACCACTATTTAGCTTCACTATACCACTATTTAGCTACACTATACCATTATGCAACTATTAAGCCATGCCATACCACCATTTAGCCACATCATACCACAATAAAGTTATGCTATACCATCATTTAGCTAAAGCGTACTACCATATAACTAAGTTATACACCGTTTAAGTACATCGTGCCACCATTTAGCTACACCATGCCACCATTTAGCTACACCATGCCACCATTTAGCTACACCATGTCACCATTTAGCTACACCATGCCACCATTGAGCTACACCATGCCACCATTTAGCTGCACCATGCCACCAATGAGCTACACAATGCCACCATTTAGCTTCACCATGCCACCATTTAGTTTTACCATATAATACAACCATCTAGCTATACCATACCATTAGCACGGCCTTCAATAAAGCTGCCTCATCACATAACGCACCAAGTTTGTCTCTTATTATGACAAAAATGAGATGTGGTTCTTGATACACACTAAAAAGCAAGCGTTCTCACATAGCAAGTTAGGCTCTTAAATGCACAAAAGAAATCTTTTTCTGGTGCAAACTGGCAATTACGGTTATCACTGGAATGTATGCAAGGCTGAATGTAGATTTGATGGGGCCCTAAACTATTTGAGATATGGGGGCCCATTTTGAAGTACAAATATTCTGTCAGTGACATGAAAAAAAAACCCGGGGCTCCCAAGAAAGCCGGGACCCTAAGCTATAGCTTGTTTAGCAAATAGGTAAATCCAGCACTGAATGTATTATGATATACATTGGAAAGGATATCGCTTGTTAAACTGATATCATGATCCTAGGTCAATTTGATTTAAGCTACCAAACATTTTCAGCTAAGCCTGGGACAAAATGTCCTCTAATACTCTCCTGTGGTAATCAAGATGAAAGGTGACAGCAGGGGGAGGGAGGCGTCTCGCGCCCAGGTGCTCTCCAAGCGTACAGCTGTGTCCATTTTAACTGGTAAGGAGGAAAAACGTGAACGCAGAAGAGAAGATCACTAGGTGGAAGAGATTTTTCAGTGTGATTAGAAAACACCCTCCCCCCAGCCCACCATTAAACCGTTCACCAGCATGGGCTTGGTTTATTTTTAGCGATATTATAGTACGTGTATGATAGCTGTAACTAATGTAAATATCTGACCGACGCCGTGCAGCTGTTTAAAATTACCGCGCAATAAAAGTAAATTTTGTAAAATAGGATTAAAAAATGATGCGTTGCAAATTTGCACTCGAGTTTTTTTTATAATTTTACTTTTTTACTCTGTACAAGAACCCTAGCGGGAACATTGGCTGTAACCTGATTTCGTTTCTTAATTTTTATATACAACTGCATTCATCGAAAGGGTCATTACGTCACATATCGAATGCGTTTACAAACCAAGATAAGACAAAATGCCATATATATTTCTGTCCTAAGGAACCTGAGCCCTAACTGACTTTTAAGGCACCCCGCCCCGGCCTCTTTCCCCCCCCCTCCCTCGTCATACTTCGTCACAAAAAACGTAACCCCCCTTCAATATGACGTCATAAAGCTTTGACAGCCCCTTANAAAAAAAAAAAAAAAAGCCGTTTTTTCTAAATGAAAATTAGCGTGTTGCAAATTACTTTTTTGTTATTTAAGTATGTATTTACTGTAAGTCTGCACTCTAATATCGTAACACGTGTAAAGCCATTGAAAACGTATTTAAATAAATTGCGAGAGATCAAATATTTAAGTGGAAATTTTATTTCAAGTTGCCTGGTTATTGATGTGACGTCACATTTCTTAAACACCCGCCTCGTCACACATCGTCACAAATGCGTGACCCGGGGTGGCGCGTGACGTCATTTATGGACGGCTCCAAATTTTACCACATGGGGTTGTATGATTCCACACATTGGCTCTGTTTGCACCTTCAAAAACATATTGTTATACGCCGAACAAAAACCGTATGAATAGAGCGACTCAAGGCTTGGACCAGCTTTGGGCAGACATTTGAGATTTGGAGCAAGAAAAGGTAAGTGCTGCACCCAGCGCATTGAAAAGAAACCCGTTGTTGAAATATGGTGGCATGACTAAAGGGTGACAAGATCAAATAAATTCACGTCACACGCGCGTGTTAAAGAATAACTTGCACTTGTTAGTTTAGCCTTCCGCCCCCTCACAACCCACACACGAACACACATTCCCCCCATAAATTGTCAGTGGCGTACCTTGACAAAATGCCGCTCTAGGCGATTGTCCGAAATTGCGCCAGTCCCGCAAATAATCCGCGACGGCCACATACATTATAATCAATATATTCTCTGTATCAGCGTGGTTCAATCAATCTACTAAAAACACAATATTACGCAACAATAGTCATTCTCTGAAAGTTGTTAAGCATCTAATTGTTGCGCATAAATTTTCACTCCACAGTTCCGATAGTATCAAAATTTCATGCACGGTAAATGCCGCGCAGCTTAAAGGGTACATTACTGTCCTTTCCATTAAAAAAAAATAACTAATGGTCTTTAGTGAAATAAATGATGTTTGACACCGAAAACAAGGGCATTGATTAAAAATGGTCACTTACGGTATGCTGTGACGTCACTCACAGTGTCAGCCCTCTTGACATCCCCATGGACATCCTGCTAATTACTCATCTCTTATGGCTCTCTGCTCTGGTGACAACCAGTCCTGGTGACAACCTGCCCTGGTGACAACCTGTCCTGGTGACAACCTGTCCTATGACAATCTTTCCTGGTGACAACCTGTCATATGACAACCTGTCCTAGTGGCAAACTGTCCTAGTGACAACGTGACCTGGTGACAACGTGTCCTAATGGTAACCTGTCCTATGACAAACTTTCCTGGTGACAAACTTTCCTGGTGACAACCTGTCCTAGTGGCAACCTGTCCTATGACAATCTTTCCTGGTGACAACCAGTCCTGGTGGCAATCTGTCCTGGGGACAACCTGTCCTGTGACAACCTTTCCTAGTGGCAACCTGTCCTATGAGAATCTTTCATGGTGACAACCTGTACTGGTAACAACGACAGGTTGTGATAACATTGTGTGAAATGTCCCTCCCCGTCCAATTCTTGAAGCACCATGTGGTAGTTTATTTTGGTGCAGTCGCCACCCACCACACACAAATTGATTTGTTTTTCCGTAGAAACAAATCAGTTCACAAGACGAGCCGCCCGGGGCTCCACAAATACTGGCTTCACCATTTATCTCATGGAAATATCACCAGACGTTCAGATGGCCACTTGTTTTACTGTCATCTCCATTTTTTTGGTGGCGCCCCGCTCTTTCATTTAGCAACAATTTATCCACGAACCAACTCCAGCACATTGAATTGTCCCGCAAACCTCATCACCACCTCCTCCCCACCTCTTCTTAAAATGATAATCAACACAAGAAACTGCATGGGCCGTTAGCAATGTATTATTGTGATACTACTTCGGTAGAGGACAATATTGGTTGGCCTGGCGTTACTAATTTATCTTAATTAGTATTGCATTTTGTACGGTACTTTCCAGATATTATATTTATTTACATCAGTCGTCTTATAAGTCTTTTGTCATCGAGTAATTCTTTGATATTTCGAACCCTCTCTTTGGTCAGTTATCATGATTTTGGTCTTTGGGGAAGGAAACAATCAGCTAAAATTCATTTGATTATCTTTTGGCAAATCTAATGGGGTTTGCGGACCGACACCGGGGTGACACTATCACAAGTAGGCAACACAATGCAAAACACTGTATGTTCCCGTTATTTGGCATTGACAGACTCGGAGTATGTCTATGGGGTAAGTGTGCAAAGTAAAAAACCTTATGTGAAAAGCTGCACAGCTTCCATTTTTTGTTGCAATATTTTAACAAAAATTGCTGCGCGGTAATTCTATACTGCTGCGCGGTGACGGTCAGATATGTGCGCAGCCGCTCAGCTTAAAGAGATTATTGGTCGTTAGGGGTACACCATGAGCTACCACACTGGTTGGAACAAAGCATATTTAAGCATCTGATATATGTATATATTATTATTATTATTATGGCTGCGGAAATTGTTGAGGTTTCTCGTCCGTGAGTGGCATACACCGATCATAATCGGCGTCTGGGCATAGGCCACCTAGGAGAGACCTCCTGGCATCTCTATCCTGGGCCAGCTTTTCTAGAATCTTCCATTGATGGCCAATTCTCTTGATATTAACTCCAATTCTCGGCGCCAAGTGTTTCTTGGACGGCCTTTTTTCCGCTTACTCTGGGGTTCCATTTCAGGGCTTGCCTTTCTGTATTAGAAGCAAGGTTTCTTAGTGTATGTCTGACCCACCTCCAGCGCTTCCGGAGAATCTCTTCCTCAATTGGCTTCTGGTTTGTTCGCTGCCACAATTCCGGTTGCTGATTTTGTCCGACCGGTGAACTCTGAGAATCCTTCTTAGACAATTGTTGATAAATAATTGGATTCTGGTCAGGTTTTAACGGCCGTTGTTCTCCACGTCTCGGCTCCATATAGCAGCACAGATTTCACGATTGTGTTAAAAATCATTACTTTTAACTAGGGCTGAACCCATAGGCTAATTGGTGGGGTTTTGGTTTCGGCCTGTTTCAAAGCTCGTCAAAGTACTACTTCAATCTCCCTCTCTGTTGCTCTTCATTTGGTATGGTGTTTCCCTTTTTATCTTTCACTGGCCTCTCGACCTTGCTAAATTTCACAAACAGCGTCTACATGGTATCAAACAGTTCCCTCATGTTACCCTGGTGAGCTACATCTTCTGCTTCTCAAGAAAGTTTATCAAATTCTTTTTTGTCCCTCATGATGCTTTTGTCAGCTTCCTTATTTGCATCTGACTTTTTCTTTCTGGAACTTATATTTCTGCGCTCGTGTGCGGCTGTTGGTTAATTCTGTTTTCTTTCTCTTCCTTTCTTCTATTATATTCAGTTTACCTGCTGTTATCCATTCTTTGTGTGTCCGTTTCCTGTTACCTAGCACTTCATGGCATGTCGATTGGTCTGCTTCTTTCTCGCTTTGCCAATTTCCTTTAATGGTCTCGTCTTCGAATATTTCGCATTGGTCTTTGAACTTATTGGATAGTGAGATCTTAAATTCTTCATTTTTGGCTTGATCTTTCAGGAGGGAGGTATTATAGCGAGACCTATTTGCTAGTTACTCGTTATTTTGTCTTATTAGCTTTAATTTTATCCTGGCCACAAGAAGATGGTGATCTGAGGCAACATCATCTCCTCTCTTTACACGTACGTCATGAAGAGATCGCCTGAATTTTTTACCATTACATGTTTGATATATTTGTTTCATCGTTCTTAAGTCCGATGAGACTCATGTAGCTTTATGTATTTACCTGTTTAGGACAAACCTCCTGCCTATGATCAGGTCTGTTGTGGCACATAGGTCCTCAAATCTCTCCCCATTGTCATTCATCTCGCCTATTCCTTGCTGTTCCATAACCTCTTCATACACTGTATTGTTGTTGGGCAATCTTGGCATAAAAGTCTCCCATGAGGAGGACGATGTTCCGACGTGGGTGACCCTGGACATTACTCTATTATAGAATTCTTGTCTTTTCATTTGTCAGAAAGGTAGCTAAGATAATTCTAGGTCCATGCGCCTCCCATCCAAGGAATGCTCCTTGTTCTGACCTTGATAACATCAGGGCAACGCCCAGAGTATGTGGGGCATCGTCTCATGCATGTTACGAAAATAACACCATTTCCCCTGAGATTAATCTCTTTAGGCCCCAACCAGGTTTTAAGAATGGTGAGCTTATCTTATCTTATCTTAGATATACAGACGCTCCTTCTATGCAGAAGATAATTGCGTCCACAGACCATGACGGATGATCTGTTGGCAAGTGATGCAGCGGTCACAGGCCACGGTTGTGAGGGTTGCACGCATTACCTAACTATTGTTAGGTACCGATTCGGAACTGGGTGATTCAGGGACGCCCTAGGCCCCGGAAACAAATCATTGCCTTCGCATGGATTCGAACTCGTGACCATCGGTACGCCACTCGAGCGCGCTGCCACTCTACCGCCGTGTCTTATAACTCCTCATCTTGGCTGTGGACATTTACGATTGATTAATGGTGAAGAATTGTAAGCGATTAAAATTAATTTGATCGATTAAAATGCTTCTAAAATTTAAGCAAATTTTTCAAATATTTGTTCCTTCATTTTATTAATACATGTAATTTATAATTTTTGTTACTTACCCACTTTGCCATATTTAGAGGTGCAAACGTAAACAAAAAGGTTTTTCTGCCTTATTTCTTGGATAGCAGAAGGAATTTGCTGTGTTACGGCACGTCAAACAATTTGAGAGCAAATGAATTATCACGACATAACCGATTCTTCAAAATAATGAATCACGACTTAACGGGATCTATATATGCGTTTTAATAATAAACTTAATCGAAATTCATTGATTAATTTTTTCCCGATTAATCGAAAAACTTTTTTTTTTAAAAATTAGTACCAGCCCTAATATGCCTTCCAACAAAGATCGGGTTATACCGAGCTCTTGGTAAAACCTTTATATTATCCTACATTTATTTGAGACCTGGACACTACTGGCAGCCACTACTGCAGGCACTTGAAAACAAATGCATGACAAAAAGGCCCCAGATCCCTTTTTATGACCAAATAGTTTGTCTTGGTCAAAACAACCTCTGTTGCGGGCCGTCCAGAAACCATTAAAGTGAAATTGAAGAAACACAAGCTGGCAGCGTGCTGTCATGTACTATGACATGATAGCCTGACACAAGTCATCTTTCAAGGCACTGTAGAAGCGAACCGGCGAAGAGGTCGATAGCGGGAAAGTTAGCTTGACAACATATAAGATTAGATAATGCTGAGGCTGAATGAGCCCCTGCTCAAGATAGGCGAATGTGAAGATCGTAGTCAGTTGATGTTTCCATGCGTTCATCCCAGTCGCCGCAATGGTTACGGGACTGATGATAATGAGTCTGACTTCTTTCATGATCCGAACCAACCCTAGTTCTAGAAACAATTGGTCATCTCAACAGTTTGATTTCATTGATGCTACATTCCTAAAAAAGGATGTTAATTTTTCTCCACTAAACCTCTTCATTTTTTTTTCAGGAACACGTCCTTGACCTTTCCGATGAGCTTCAACTGAGAAAGATCCGAGAGGAAGAAAAGAGGACGTTTTTTGTCCGTGAAAAGCAGAATATTATCTACGAGATGGAAGACATTATGGTACGTAGCAACTCGTTAAGTAACCATTAGCTAATCCAGAATCTGGCAAAAAAATTTGAATCCGGTACAGCCCTAATTTAAAACCCTGCTCACACTATAATATGTCATCAATCTTACGCCAACAATGTTTTGATTGTTAAATGACCACCCCCCTTTTTTTTTGTGCGCATCATAGACAATCCCTGTAAAACTACGTGTGACAAAAACAATCCTTAAATATGCGTCTGTTTTCTGCTTTGTTATTACCGCATTCAATTTTTTTAAAACCGCTCTTACCAACGTATGAATGGAGCGATAGTAATCTAAGGGGTGGCTTAAATCCGTGCTAGTTTTATTGACGCCAGAGACCGTAGGTGTTTATGTTGACTTAAGTTTCATCAAGTGTCTCTCGATTATCAAGCAGAGCTTTGTGACGTCCCCACGTATGGAAAAGTTTTGATTGAAAATCAAACGATTTTCTGGTCAGGATTAGGGACTGAGGACTCCGTTTGACGTTGAGGCCATCTATTTATAGAATTAATTTGCACACCGGCTCTATTCTTTGTCACAAAGAAAAATTGTTAACCACCCTTCACAAATGACTCAGATGTATGTGATGCAAGCAGGGTTTGTATGAGCCTGAAAAGACGTCACAAAACAACAAACGTCTTGGCAAAGAGCCTTCCTCAACGAACAAATTGACGAAAACTAATAAAATTAAATAGAAACTTTACTGCCGTGTAATCCAAAGCCAAGAATAAGGTTATACAGCATATCATTTTACCACGTTTTTCTTAGTTTGCTTTCTTGTCTGGATGTTTGTCTTTCCGGGGCAAAAATTGAATTCCTTTTTTGAACCACTTCTGATCATCCAATTTTGATGAAATTTTGCATGCATACTTGATTCACATGACAATTTAATATTTCATTAATTATAGTACTCAATTCTACTTAATTATAGTAGAATTAAATTCTATTTTTCCTTATATGGAATAACTAATCAAATGTCAATGATTTCTTGTGTTTTCCGGAAAATGTTTCGTTAAGTTTGGTAATTTTCTCAAAATTTCTTGAAATTTGAAAAATGTATGACCGTTAATTTCAAACATGAACAAATAAATAATATATATATATAAAAGCTTTTTAAAACACCACGTTTTTCATTTGAACTAAAAAGTATAAAATAAAAATATTTTTAAAAAAGTTTTTAAGATACCACGTTTTGTGAACTAAAAAGAAGAAAATAAATTTTTTCTTGGGCTCTGTTGGAACTTCCCTTCCCCTGGGCTGAGCCAGAACTGTTTTGTTGGATGCACATTGTGGACATTTTGTACATACACACTCTTACACACCAAAATATTTTCGAACTAAAAACGTGGGGNCCCCACGTTTTTAGTTCGAAAATATTTTGGTGTGTAAGAGTGTGTATGTACAAAATGTCCACAATGTGCATCCAACAAAACAGTTCTGGCTCAGCCCAGGGGAAGGGAAGTTCCAACAGAGCCCAAGAAAAAAATTATTTTCTTCTTTTTAGTTCACAAAACGTGGTATCTTAAAAACTTTTTTTAAAATATTTTTTTATCTGTGAAAATAATATATTCATCCCATGTGGCGAAATGGTCCCATATTCTTGGTTAGCCTAAGCCTATTTCCTAGACCGACTGCTAGGCGTCTTTGTGCAGGAGTCCATGGCGGTGACAGACAGGTCATCAACACCCTTATGGTCGCGTCCATTGCAATATCGGGAGACAGGACTTACCTGTTAAAGTAAACTAAACACATATTCTGTAGGCCTGAGACTCATGGGCGTCACTAGGATTGGTGGCGGTAGCCCATGGTGTCACCCTCTCACGATCTACCCCATAAAATTAATGCGAGTCTTCCAGTGCCTAATAACGGGAACATGTATAATTTTACATTTTGGTGTCACTCCTTGGGATGGTGTCACCCGGGGCGGCCCGCTCCCACCGCACCTCCCTAGTGACGCCACTTCTGAGACTAATCCTTTAGGCCTTGGCTAAACCTGGGCAACCTGCTCATTCTGCTCAGCAGTGCCTTACAACATTGTCTTAACATGGGTTTATTTTGCCTACCTTACCTCCCCGGCTATGTCTAGCGCGGGACCAGCAGGTATGAGACTGTCTCAGAGGCTAAGCTGCAATAACGGCAGTTCGATACCCTGTTGTGGCCTAGCCTGTTAAAGTACAAGTTGGTTGGGAAATGTTCTCTTCGCATTTGAGTCACTGAACTCTGATTTTTGCGTTTTAAACTCCACCCAATTGGTTGATATTATCCTTGAGGATGTGGGTAAGCTTGAAAGACTTGGGGGTAAGGTGACAGTGCAGTGGATCCCAAGCCACGTGAATGTTGACGGCAATGAAAAAGCAGACTCCCTGGCAAAAGCAGGAGCGGCCCAGCCCCAATTAGACGCCCCAGTTACTTACCTCGGGACAAAGACCTGACTATTTGGCCACTTTAGGAACAAGTGGTACCAGGAGTGGGCTGACAATACGACACCCAGGGGGGTTTTCGCTAACTTTCCCAGGCCAAGTTGATCAGACCAGTGGACTTACCTGCTATCGACTACCACTGACCGGCATTCTCTCTCCAAGTCTCAATTCAAAGTCCCTATTATGAGTGCCTGACCTATTCATCTATTTTCTTCAAATTCCCTCGCTTCATCCCGTACACCCTCCTAATATGATTAGATCACCATACTGCAACGGTACATTTGGCTTCGTTCACGTTCACTGTGACATCTCATGTCTCGTGGCTATCCCTCTGCGTTTACTTTCAAAGTTGTGTTGGACTCGCCCTGATGCTAAATTCTATCTAATACTTTATTATTGGCCAACACTGCCCATTATTGACGCCTGGACTACCATAGACTTCACAATATTGATTTACTAAATCTTCAGATGAAAAACATAAAACAACTTTTTCGCCTACACCCCATCAAAGCCCATTTGCAACTGAAAAGAAAAAAAGGACAACTTATTTTTAGTACTTGAAATTTATATGCAAAGGTGAAATCGAATTTTCATGTTTATTCGTTGGTATTTAGATATTGAAATGCTACAAAACTTATAGTGCTTCACATATTTAGGTTGACTTATTTGTTGTGCTCGCACTTTAAAAATCGTTCATATCACTTATATAAGGAATGAGTTTTCCTTTCAACATCGCGTCTCAAGTTTTATAAAGTAATTTCTCATGCTATCAACATCAGTTTCCTTCAACAGCAATAGCCATGTAATATTAACATCATAATACCATGTCCTTTACCGTCACAGTGTGATGTTTGAACTCGTATGTAAATATGTTGTTAAATGTGTCCTTAAATATATTACATCACAGTCATGTTTATCTTACGTCGATATATCGCTTAAAAGCTATTCACACGTAACGCTGTCCAAGGGGATACGCTACAGACACGTGATCAGAACCCGTCTATTGATCCGATGAGGTCTACCCATACCTATTAAGTGAAACATGCAACCGTGACGGAAAGACAATCAAAGATTACGCGAGAAACTTGAGAAATTCAAAGGAGATTACTTTTTAAAGTACATCTGATATTTTGTAACTGGGATGAAAAGAGCCCCTTGTGATTTTCAGTAGTTATTATCCGACTCATTACCCACAGATAGGTTTCAGACCTTATATATAAAGATAAGTAATGTCACCACTGAAGGACATTTTTTTGTAAATAATTTATGCATTAAATAAATATAAAAATGTATTTAAAAAACAAAACAATGTTGTCCAAATAGAGGATCGAAATCAATTAGTTATTGAAATCATGTATATACATAAAATACAAAATGGGCGGGCGTCAATATTCCCTTTCAGGTTGGTTGATCCATGTGAAGGTAAAAAAAAATGAATATGAAAAATAGTTACGCCAAAGAGTTTGTCATTACAAGTTTCTGCAATATGTGTGGGTGTGAGTAAAATGTAACAATTGCAATTTCGAGAAAATACCAATTGCCAAAGCTTTTTACCAGGACATAAGTGAAGCTTTATATTAACAGTCAACGTCACTTTGTGTGTTGAGGAAACCTAGCGATATTTGGTAGATAAATTAATAATACGACCCGAATGGAACGGGATCGAACATGAAAATATGAAATAAACAACAATGACATCTCATATGGGACGGAATCTCATCTAGAACAGGATCCTAATTAGCTAAATGCTTCCAGGATTAGTTACACACAAGGAAACCACATATTGTGATCAAAATGGAGTCATATCGGGTACAGTGATTTAAACCAGAATGCGATCCCATTGTGCAACGGGATCATACAGGGGTATGTTATCCCAGCCAAAAATGGAATCCTATCAGGGAATGTTTTTCTAAAAAAAATAAAAATAAAAAAAATAAATAATAAATTTTTTAAAAAACGGGATTCCATTATGAAATTAGATATACTGGATGTGGTACTAAATGTGTTCCTAAGATAAGAACTAAATCTTTTGGCGAAAGGTCATTCTCCTTTTGTGCAGCCAAACAATGGAATTCTCTTCCATTACACATTCGTAGCATTTCAACTGCTAAGTCATTTAAGACTGCACTTAAGACACATCTCTTTAAAATTTATTTTCAAAAATAATAAAACCACATTTCTGTAATTGATTAGCGTAGCTGATGTATTGAGTATACCGTATTGTTATTTATGTAGTTAATATGCTATGAATGTTTCTTTTTATTTATATATGTATTTTTGTTTCCATGTAAAGCGCTGTGAGCCTGGCTCCTTGCTGGGATACAGCGCTATATAAATCATCATTTTATTATTATTATTATTATCCATAATACAGGCATTTGAGAAGCCGGGTATTTTAGCTAGTAAATAAATAAAAGCCTAATTACCCGAGATCTCAACACTGAAAGTCTTCATTGAGAGGCCAAGAAAACAACTTTATGGAAGAGTAATTCTCACATTCTTTGATAGCAGTTTGACACCGTCATAAAAAACAGAAGCAAGAATCGTTGGGAAAATTATAAAATGGAAACATTGTTTTTCATTTACGATTTTCGCCTAAGACGACCATAGAAGGATAATCGATTAGAATAATCTTGGTTACACTCCCTGTCAATTGTGCTAGAAAATCTGATCTTTTATTAATTATCTTTCCACAGGATGCACAGAAAGAAAAGGTGAAAATCGAAGAAAGATATAAAAGGTGAGGATATTGAATTTAAAAAAAAAAACTATTACAAAATTTTTGATAATGTGATTGGAATCGAAAATTTGCTTTCTCCAATCACCTACCATTGTCTCAGGAATCTGATCAGCTAAATTAAACATAATTCCTGATTAGCCAAGGAGCTCAAACTTTGAAAAACATCCTACTCTATGATGATTAAAACAACATTAACATGCTTTAAAAAAGAAAAAGAATTAATAAACGAGATGACTTTTCTTGGACCGGAACTGCTATCTTTTGCAAAACATTTCTGTATGGAGCGAGCGTCTGTAATGTATAAAATAAGACACGTAAGATAATAGGCGATTATTTTTATTCATTTGAGAGAAAAATAGCTTTTATGAAATGATTAAAGAGATTTGAAGAAAAATTGAAACTTTACACAATGTGGATTACACTGGGGTATGTGATCCCACTAACAAATGGAAATATATCTATGTAAGGGACCGAAACCAGAATAAAATCCCAGCAATATCTTTAGATATATAAGTTAGTTAGATAATTAAACCAAATCATTTCTGAAGTTAATTTTGTACAATTTGGCTAAACGTTTCAGTGTTATACATGCTATTCTTGAGTATAAAATTAAAACTTAATTTTTTAAAGTTATTTTTGAAAGCTTTTATCGCAATTGGTGAAAATTGCGTTTATAAATTTGAAATCTCTGGCCAGTCTGTGCGAGCTTTGAACAGCACCTCCTCCTGAACCATACCAGATATAGAGTTCGGATCTTTTGCATACATTTTAAGGAGTTCCCAAGGATGCGCACGGACCAAAAAAAAAATACTGAAAAGGTTTACTGGATTTCATGAAAATTACAAAATACCCCCCCCCCCAAAAAAAAAAAAAGAAAACAAAAATCAAATTTTTTTTTTGAAAATCAGTATTTTGTCAATTTCTCGCAAACCATACCATCTATCGGGTTGAAACAAATGCCAAACCATAGTTAATAATACTTAGAACAATGTTGGAGATAAAATTTGAAAAATCTCTTTTTGTTCGATTACGTAATTTTAGTCATTTGTAGATAGCAATTGTGTTGTTTTTAGTTTCACAGTTATTGATTTAAAATTACTTTTAATGTAATCTAGAATGCTTTTCCCTGAATAAAACAAGTCAGAAACTCTTTGTTGGAAATTGCGTTTACATACTGGTTCGAGTTTTTATTATGTGTGGTTATCCTAATGGATTTTTTTAGAGGAGTTAGCAACAATAGTTTAAAAGAAAACAAAATGTATATAGACAGTGATTAAAAATAAAGGTTTGACTTTAAAAAAAATATTTTCTTTTATGCAAGATTTGTTTTTTCCGTGTTCCCTTTTCAGGCTTCAAGACACTCTCAAATCACTGCATCAAGACCTCTCTACAAACAATGGAGACAATGGAAAGGTAGAAAATTAGATTTTAATCTTTACTTTCATGTCTTTTTAAAAATCTGTAAGTAATTTATAGGTCTTCTATCTCAGTGTAGGTCATTTATTCAAGGTCACTTATCTAAATTCATCTACATTTATTCATCTTGAATTTCAAGTCAGGTACCTGGACTTACCCAAGCTTTTGTTTAAATAAATGATGGATCTGTTTGTAGCAGAGGGCTGTCAATATTATTGAAAAACCTGCTCGGGTACCTGTCCAAAATTTGAATGGGTACCTGGATTACAAATATGAGTTGTCTCAAAATTTTCACTGTCATACTCACTAATAGCCTCATACTTCTTTGTTTTTTTTAATGGAAATGTAAATTTATACGTAATCTGTCATGTAAAAATGATGACATTGAAATACTACTATTATACAGTTGTGAAAAAACAAAGAGCAGAAAGGTGCCAAAGTGACTTTTTTTTCTGGGGCAGGGGGCGCTAAACAAAGTCTTTTTAAGATAAAGGGCGGTAATCGTATAATGATATTGTGGTTTATTTCTAGTATTTCTAGGTCATAGCTGACAAGTGACGTAGTTAGGGGAGGGGGTACAAATTCAAAAGTCCCCACTGAGAATTTTAGCAGTTTCAATTAGCAGGCTGTGAAAAATCAACAATTTAAAAAAAAAAAACAGATTTTGATACTTCATCGAGAGTAAAATCAAGAAAAAGAATTCTTTTTGGACTGTGTAAACCGATGAGTTTGTGACAGTGACTGAATGAGTCATTCCAATTATTTATGTATATATATATATATATATATATATATATAATTCACCAGAAATAAGGACAAGCACAAAACGTGAGCTAAAGAGCATGACCAATGACCCTCGTTAGGGTCGACCAATAAAAGTTTAAGGGTGGCAAGCGATGGTGGTGCAGGTTGGGGCAGATAGCTCACCGCAGTGCCCATGTTTCTAGACAAATAATGCGTTGGTGGTCCCCCAACGATCTATCGCGTTGATCCCATTTTTGTGTACTGCTGTTTGTGTCCGTTATTCCCCCCCCTGGTTTGCATTATCCACGAGCAAGTCTGCAGCGTATGCTACTCCGCGGGTCATATCTATAGTTTCTATGAATTTGCTACTTTGAATCCAAATCTTTTTTTGGAATTTGATTTGCTCTATCTTCATAATGTAATAGAAAATTTGATTTAAATGGGGTGGGATGGGGAGGAGTGTAATGTTATAGTTTTTCTGCGGACGCAAAATATACTAGCTAAGTCTGTGCTCTTTGGTGTCTATATAGTTATTTATGAGCCTCTTCCGAAGACATGGAGTTTTAAGTCGGGTGTAACCATTTAAGGGCTGTCCATAAAGTACGTTACGCTATTTTGGACCATTTTCCCCTCCCCCGTTTCCTTGTCACAAACTGTCACAAATCTCGGACACCCCCCCCCCACACACACACACTATTCCCCCCTAATGTACGTCACACTTTCGAATAAAAATATTCTTTATTAACAAAATAATTAAAATATAATATGAAACACCGCGACGTCACACATAGCCGGACACCCCCCTCCCTCTTGTCATACATTCTTACACCCCCTTCCCCTCTCTGCAGCGTGACGTACTTTATGGGCGACCCCTTAAACCAAGGTCAGCAAACTACGGCCCTTTTCCCAGACCCACTCCTTGGCTGTATGAGTTCTCTGGTAGCAGTAACATTTGTGACAGCGAACAATGCTAGCAATGAATCATTAAGAGCCCTGGTCTAGAACCCGCGCCCGCACCTCGGTACCTGTAATGTTAGCTTCAATCGATATATTTAGTATACAACACATGGACCCTGTAAAATAACAACGTCATCAGGGACAATGTTCCGTTTCTTGATAAAACAATTACTCGCACCTGTTTGTGACACAATATGCCAGGACGTCTACAAGGCAATGTACTGTATGCACTCCTTGCTGATTTGAAGAATATCATATTTAAAAATGTCATGACCAGGATAAGATGAGACATGGACAACAGGAGTGGTTACTGCTCAGTTTACCTATTTCCCATTATCCCATTATGCAGCCATTCCTTATCATGTACAATGTCCCAGTTTATTTCAATACAAACATCGGTAACTGCGGCAGTACAAAATAAAAATAAAAAAACATTTTTACCAATGTGTCATTTCCACGTATTAATCAGATACTTCTTGGACTATGAGGTCTTTTTGTCTTTACATCCTGATAAAACTGGTTCTGTTTATTAAGAATGATCGAAGACGAAAGTCTGATTTGATTGATCTGTAGCACATCATGACGACAAAGTTAAAACCTTTTTGATTGAAAGCCAAACGTAGGGCCGTGGAGACAACTTAACGAACTCCGCCTAATAAATATTATATGAGATTACTGCGTCCACTGCCACTCAAAAGTTGAATGGGATTAGACGGATCTCTACAGACAGCCTTTCTATATGGGTCTTATCAACAATTTATCCGGATGCCACACCCACGACCCAGTCTGGTCCATAGATTTGTCTCGTGTCTGCCACACCCACGATCTGCTGACCGGAACCCAGATTTTATTTTGTATTATAACATGTTTCCACTATTTTAAAAAAATTAAATAAAAAGGCAAACAAAATGGTTATAAAATGCAAAATAACATATTATACAAGTCACATGACTTCCACCTCAATCAAAATAATCATAGAGCCCCTGTGAATAAATTTTGAATTTCCCTTTGTTAACAAACAGCATACCCAGGAACCTTAGTCAACATATGGACATCATAGAAAGTCGCAGAATGACAGAGGATCATGGTACAGCCATTCTTTGAACCGAAACCTCTTGTAACAATCGCGACTCAACTGATTCATTCAGTTTTTTTGAAAATATGCATTTAAGCAATTCGATTACATCATCATCATATAGATGTCGAACTAAACTTGTGGCATTCTTGGGACCACCTCTCAGTTACAGACCAGTGATGCACAACAGAGCAAATGCATTCTTTTTTCCTTCTTTGAGCCAGCTAAGGAACTCTGCTGCTCTTTCACTAAAGCCAAGCCTCCATGCCGATATGAAAGAGAATATAACGAACTCCACAAACATTTGAACTATATTTTTATTTAACTGTTTTGTATATTGAAATTAACTGTTCCATAATATGTAAATTGATGCATAGAATATTGTATTCGAGTGTTTTTATTACCACAACTTTTTATTAATACTACCTAAGGGTGGAAGGCTCCATTCTACCTTTGTTTCGACCCCTCCCCTTTAACTGAAAATTGAATTATAACTTTCCCATCCCCATCCTACCTCAACCCAGTCACCCTTTATTTCCTATCCCCATCCTACCTCCATCCCGCCACCCTTTATTCCCCATCCTCATCCTACCTCCACCCGCCACCCTTTATTTCCCAACCCCATCCTACCTCCACCCGGCCACCCTTTATTTCCCATCCCCATCCTACCTCCACCCCGCCACCCTTTATTTCCCATCCCCATCCTACCTCCACCCCGCCACCCTTTATTCCCTGTCCAGATCCTACCTCCATTCCGCCACCCTTTATTCCCCGTCCAGATCCTACCTCCACCCCGCCACCCTTTATTTCCCATCCCCATCTTACCTCCAATTCGTTCAATTATTCAAACTTTGATCTTCTGTGTTGATGAGAATATAATGAATATACTATTTGGGAAGATATGAAAGTCCTCTCGTTGATATTTTGATTTTGTTATAAATTAAATGACATAATATCAAATCATTCTGTAACTCAGCACATCGCCATGCCCTATCCAGTTAAGAATCATGGTTATCTTTGTTGATATTGTGGAGGCCCTGAGGGCGAATTGTCGGCACTCAGAGGGGCGGGTCCTTTGAAGCTGGACGGGTGCGGCCGAGGAACGAGGCCAAGCTTGGATCCTTTGATATGGCCGGTGACTGACGCCGACCTTGGATCCTTTGATAGGGACGGCGACTAACCACGGGACTGGACGGGGTGTTAACTCAAGCGTAACACACGGGCCAGCTGGCCTGTGTGTGGTAGTCTCGCCAGAGATTGGTAAAGTGAAACAAGCGTGACCGTATAGTAATTTAGGTACGGAGACTGACGGGTATAAAGGGGATGCACAGACGAACACACGGGGGAATAAGGGACACACACACAGACAGACGGAGATATGGATAGGGCAGAGTTAGGAACACGAATTTAGTTAACGATGAGTGTTAGTTAGACAGTTAATGAAGTTAAAGAATTAAACATGATTTGTTTGTAAATTCTGTCTTGGGGTTTCAGTGTTTGGATAATAATTAGCCAGTGTTTGAAGATTAGAGAAAAATAGTGCAAGTACTTAAAGACAATTAACCGAAGAACAACGTAGCAACTTCACAAATGGTGGCATTCCGAAGAGACTGGTGCCAAACTACGTTGTTCTTCGGTTAATTGTCAAGTGGGATGATAGATAGCCTTGGTCAAATGGTTAATAGATAAAAAGCCATTGATACATATAGTTTGCCAATATTTAGGGGCTTGATAACCATTGTCAAATGAGTTGATAGCCATGGTAAAGTGAAGTGAATTTTTAGCCATTGCCATTAGAGGTGATAGGTATAGTCATGGTAAAATGATTTTATAATATAACCATGATTTAAAGGGGATTATAGCCATGAAAACCATGAATAATAGAGGTGGCAAGCATGGAAAATGGCGTTAAAAATCATGGTCAATACAGTTGATAGCCGGGGACAGTGACGTTGATATTAATTTGAAACAAACAAAATGTAAGTCATAATTCAAGGAGACTATAATAACATGTTAAATAACTTTTTTTTCCTTCTATTGATTTACTTGCCCTTAAAAGTCGCCCTTAACAATTGATTGTGCGAAGTGGGAAACTTTTTTGGAAAAATGAAATCATTTCAGCTATTTCAATCAAAAAATATATATCTCAGTGTCAATGAGTTCACCTCGCAACCGTTCACCTTTTATCAGAGGCGTCACTAGGGTTGGTGCCAACCGGGGCGGTAGCTCATGGTGTCACCCTCTCGCGACTTACCCCATAGAACTCCTTTGAGTCTTCCGATGCCAAATAACGGGAATATACACCCCCTTGTGACGCTACTGCCTTTTATCTCCCATTATAACTCCTAATAAACCTTGACTTATTTGGTCTACACTCAACATGTCTTACACTTAACGTTGATTATCCCCCAGTTGTTTTTCCCCATCCATTAGGCGTTTAAGTGTTGTGGAATCTGGCTAATGCCGTAGATGGGACGCACTATTCTTTGGAATCAAGTTTTCCGGAAATTCTGGCCTCTGTTAAAGGGGAAACAATCTCCTTTAAAGACCCTACGGGACAGTTTAGATGACATGTTTAGCAATTCACTTTGATGTAAGTGATTGACGATAAGTGGGGCAGAGTCAATAGACTGACTGGTTGCACAAGGTTTTAACAAATGTGTTTCCTAAGTTATTCTCATTGTGTTGTAGTTGGCTGGATGTCAGCACAAGGAAATATGGTCTTTCAATATTTTCCTTTTCATCCTGACTGTCGAGTCTTTGCCGCTATTACGCCACCTAATCCTAGGATTATACTGGTGTATTAAAAATTCTCGAAGCTCGTATGTCTATGAACCTTGACAATGGCGTCAATGATGACGTGTGTCCCATTGAGGGAGGGTCATTGTCAGTCCCCGAGCGGTCATCAATCACCATGCAAAAACACGTAGTCATCAAATGACCATCACACAAATAAACATCATACAGGTTCATATAGCCATCATTCAAACAGAACAAATAAAGATCTTACAGGTACACAGAGTCATCATTCAAACAATAAATAAAGATCAGAATCATCATTCAGTCATCATACAAGTACATATGGTTATCAAACAAAGTAAACGATATTTATCGCTCATAGACGTGCACTATCATCAATTTACAATCAAGTTAATGTTTTCAATAGTCATTTTACCACATTCGTATTAACTTACTTTCGTTCCTGTCTGTCTGTCAGCAAAATTTCAAATTTTCCAACGTAAAATTAAGATTTTCTGCTTGCCCTAGAGATCTCAAAATGTTACCACAAATAGATATGGGATGACAATGCATTGCTTAAAAATTTCAGATGGATCGAATGTACCGTAATTAAATTAATGCATTGTTGGTTTATCTCTATATAGCATATGTCTTCGTCTGCTGTTGTTGACATTCACGTATCACATGAGTTGACCCCGTGACCACATTCCTGTAGTATTAAAACGTTGGGCCGGTGTCACGAAATAAAGTCTCCCCCAAAATAAAGTCTCCCCCGGAGAATTTATTTTAAAACAAAATCGCCCCCGGAGAATTTGTTTTAAAATAATGTCTCCCCCTTTAAAATGGATCCTCCCCTTAATTATTGGAAATTATAAATAATTGTTTTATTCCATTTTATTTCTTAAAATACATTTGTAGTTTTTTTGTTCTTCATGCATTTGTGTATGATTTTTGGAAATTCAACAATCATAAGCTTAGTCAATGGCGTAGCAATTTGTGGGCTTAGTGGGTGTAAGCCTGAATACACACATTTTTAGAGGTGGCTAATTACCCAGAGTTATTTAAAAGAAAATAGACAAATGATTTGAAAAATAAAGATGATCAAGTAATACTAGAACGTCACACCGAAGTATTGGAACCAAAAATCACTATTGACTTTTTGAGTATCACCTGTGGCTAGCACTTACACGAAATTTGCGATTTTTTTGTGTGCATTATAATGATTCAAAAATATTAATACCGAATTTTGTCGGTAGCCTTTATTAAGTTTTAAATTTAATTAATTCAATTTGCCAATAATTGTTAATTTATTTTTAAAATTTTTAATTGACTTTTAAAATATATTAAAAAAGATTTCAAATGGGATTACTTTTTGTGTAGCCGTCTCAAGAAGCACAGAACATGCCAAAACTAAGGCACACAAACGTTAGATCACACGCTCTAACGATGAATGTCTTAGCTTGGGTTGGAGTCACGCGATAATTGTTGTTTTTTCTATAACATAAATCAACGTGATCTTTCGAGATCTGGGTTGGTTTAGGTGAGGCGCTCGCTTAGTTAGTTTCAGCTTCGTGTATAAGTGTGCCCTTAAATTAGTTAGGCATAAAGTCAATTATCTTACAGAATGTAAGAGCCCAGAAGACTGAAGGTGTAGCTGACAGGTGAGCTTTTTTATTGGTGGCATGGGCCAGGAAAGCGCAAAGAGTCATTTGTTAGGCGTGCACGAGACTAGCTAATGAGTAGATTGCTTCAAGACGGGCAAGTACTGTCCATTTATGTTGTCCTTCGAGTCATGGTTTACTGAACTATGAGGAAGACTGTGTAGGACACCTGCATGGTCTAATGAGGTAATCTAATGTAATAGTCACGTACTGGGAGGCTTGAGGGAGTTATGTATAGTTTTAAGTTGTACGATCATCAAGTAATAAATGGAAAACTAATTTAACCGATAATCAAACGAGTAAGTGATGCAGAAATGTGTTTTTGGGGCTGTAACCCGAGTAGAGAAGAGATCGCAATAAAAGGTGGTGAGTTGTGTGGGAAATTCATTACAGAATTAGACAGAAAGAGTTAGGGGCCGTCCATAAATGACGTCACGCACCTAGGG
>MUZC01000218.1:13839-28656 GCA_002072015.1 Radix auricularia
GGGGGAATCGGCCAAAATACTGTGACGTCATTTATGGACGGCCCCTTAGGACCTTTTAAGAAATTTAGACTGTACAAAAGCCTTTTATTTAGTCAATGGCAGTGGGCAGTTCAAAATCCTAGAAAAAATTGGCTGTCTCCCACACCTACTCGCCATCAGACAGTTCCATGAAAATATGCAGGGCACAGAGTACTTTAAGGCGCTATACATCCTATGAGTGTAAACTGAACAACTTCCATTTGTGGTGCGTGCAATGCATCCTTGGCATTAAAGGGCAGGACCAAGTCCCAAATAACGAGGTTCTGATGCTTCCTGGCACCCAATACATGCTCTCAATCCTTAGCTAAATACGCCCTAAGATGACTCTGACACGTATGTAAAAAGAATATGCCTGGGCCGCATTCCCAAGGAGAACTGGTTTTCTATACAAAGATGTCTGCCAGAGGAACATGTGAGCGGCCAGAATAAGCACAAGTAACAGGGAGTAGAAAGCAAAGGACTGATCCACATGTTGGTCAGCTGTCAAGAATGATGTAAAACTAGCAAAGAAGCACAAATGGAGGAGGTTGTTGATAAAAGAGCTAGGAGAAAAAGCCAGAAAAGTGCAAAGCAAAGAACACGTGTGCAACAGCTGTGACTGTCATTCAAAAATAGGACTGCTTAGCCACATGAGGAAATGCAACCCTACCCAACGGTGATGCACCATCATCTCGCAAGAAGACGGAATGATGCAGAAGATTAAGAAATTTTATCAAAACTCTATAAATATGACAGGTTTTTTTTTATATATTTTAAATCCAAAGTGCATGTCACAGTTATGCAAAGTGGAAATATCATTTGCATAATTGCTGAGATTTTTGTTTTATTAATAAAGATCCTAATCATTTATTCAATTACCCAGAGTAATACATGCAGCTTTGTATTTATTAATTAGTTTATTTTTTATAATTTTGTCTGGAGAGTTATTTGAAGGCTTTGAAAAAAGATGCGCCATTTCAAGATTTTAATTTTATCCTAAATACATTTAATGAGAAGGAATAACCTTTTAAATTTTATCTTATCAAAATCAGTCAATGAGTTGTGGGATTTATTCATTTTGCTATTTCTGATTGCTTGAAATATAAGGCAACTACTTAGCTATGATGATTAATTTAATGAAAAAAAAATGATAGGACCAATACTGGGATACATACTAATCAACAAATTCTTATTACAAGATATAACTATAACATTTTATAACAGTGCCACAAACCTGTAGCTAGTTATAATTATGTCAAAGTTTTTGTTCGGCTAAAGTAACTTACTTCAATCCTTCAAAGAATAATTTAAGTGATCGTGTATAATAGTCTAAAAACCGTTCAATCTCCTCTTTTTCCTTTTTGCTTAATCCATCAACTATTTCAGGAGGTTGAAAGGCTGCAACCAACTCACATAATTGATCAGCTAAATCTTGATTTTCCTGATAGACCCATTCAAATAAATATGACAAAGTGAAGAAATATTTTTTTAAAATTATGCAATAGATTTTTAAAAATATTATGGTTAAATTAATTCATGCATCCATAAAACAACAGAATCAGTAAATTAAATATTAAATAGTAAGATAGATGGCAAATTTAAAAAAAAAAATATTAATGAAAAGTATTATAAGAAAGTATCCTTTAAATGGTCTAGTTTAACACACAAAAATTAATAACATGTACCTTCCATTTTAATATTTTGTTTTCACTGGTAATAGTGCAACAAGCTCTTGCTGTATTTTCACAAGGGCGCATGTATAATGGAATCAGCATTTCTAACCATGATCTTGAACACTCTTTGTTACTGAAATAATTATTTTTCATATATACTTATTATACTTAATACTCCACAGAGTGATCTTTAAATGATTATAATAAGCTATAAATATATATGTACTTATTTTGATCTAAATAGATATTAACAGTGTAGTTCTTAATGTATCAACAAGTTCAGTAAAAAAATTATAGATACATTTTTAAAATGTTATCTTATTCCAAATAACACTATCATCTTGTGACTTACTTTCTATAAACCAATTTCAAAGCGTCCTCCACCACATCATGAACAAATCTTGACTTAATAAAAAATTGCATTTCCATTTCTTCCAGTACATTGATGAATTTTTTTACAATATTTGTAAAGGTTTCAGCATTTTTCTGTAGATGAAATTATAAGTAATATAAGAAAGAGATTTTTTTTTGTCTCTATGGTAAATGTTTTTCTTTTTTTTTAAACTTTTTTTTTAACTTGGCATGAAGTATGTCTGTTTACCTGTGCCCTCATCAACATGTCTTTATGGAAAAACAGATCATGAGCAGCCCAAGTAATTGGTCTAATAAATGACTTGTCAAAAATGTTACTTTACAATAATCAAATTAATAAATATTACTAGACTTTTCAAAAGCATTTAAAATTGGCAGAGATTAAACTGTAACAATTAATGGATTTAAATCAGCACCTATAATAATAGTAAATGCTGGAGTTCTACAAGGCTCCCTAATATCCCTAATTTACATTTTTTTTAAATTATACCATAGCCACTCAGGAACAAAAGTTAGAATATTAGCTGATGCTTATAAAACAAGATAGCAAAAATTTTACAAAAAGACATGGATGAATCACAAAAATGGGAAACAAATTGGAGTATGTCTTTCCACCCAAAGAAAACATGACAAATAAATTCAAATTACTTCATAGATGGAAAACATCTCATCCAAACTAAAGTTGCAAAGTACATAGAGTTAGCCATGGAATCCACATTTTAATTAAATGAATATGTTATCCAAATAAACTCAACGCTTTTTAAAATGAAAATTTTACAAATGTATTATGAAAGTAAAGTTGAAACTATACTTTAAATTATTCAGAACTATTATTGAATATGCATCTACTTTCTGGGTCCCATCTTCCAAAGCAAATATAAATTAGAAAAAATTCAAAAAATAGCTGCAGGGATAATTAGTGGTGAAGATTCACAACTAAATGTTTCTAGGTTCAGTATTAAACTAAATGAGTTACAATTAGTTTAATACTGAACTTAGAAACATTACAGGATAGAAGAGCAAAGTAGTAATAGTACACATGGCATCAAATTCTAACTTGGAAATACAACGCCACAAAAAACTAGTACAACAATTGATAGGCATTGGGATAAAATTAAATTCTTGTTCCATTCACCAGAAAAAACATATAAATTCTCCTTCTCTTATATGTTACAGACACTCCTTCTGTACAGAAGATTATTGCGTCCTACGTATTTCTATGGTTTGTGTTTAGACCTGTATTCTTACTAGAGTTTTAAATGATGATAAAGAGCTGGCTTTCCTGGTTTCTTCAGGCAACCCATTCTTCTTCTTCCAATGTAGCGTTGGCTGTGGAATAGGTTGCCTGAATAAGCCAGGAACACCAACACTCTATCAACATTCAAAAAACTCTTTAAAAAATGCAAAACTAGGCAAAAACCATGGATGCAATAATCTTCTGTATAGAAGAAGTGTCTGTAATGTTAAAGATAAAATAATATGGAAAAACTTCTAGGCTTTCAAGAAAGCAGTTGTTTGATACACAGCTATCTGGCAACAAATTTAATGGATTTGCTCACTAGCTTCATTGGAGCTGTTAAATAAACTGCTAAGGATACAATTTCTTAGCAGCCCCAATTTTTAAGAAATGACATGTTGTAATAATGTTTAATTCCTAAAGTGATTCAATCTAAACATTTTAAATATCATGGGTTTTTTTTTTAATGCTCTGATCAAGGTATTACTTGTTATTGTACTAACAAAGTTATTTTAAAGCGCTTCTAGAAACAAAAAAATAATAACTCTTTAAATATGTTTTGAGCAGCTCATTTACGGTTCAAAAAGCAATCATATAATTATTACCACATAATACTAATATAAGGTCACCAAGTAGCATTTTCAAATTAATTAAACATAAACTTACTGTAAATGGTTTTCCTTCAGCTTTTGTAAACCTGAAGAAATATGAAACCTCATCAAGTAAATCATAAATGTAGTTCTCTCCTTCTTCTTTGTAGGAACATTTTGTGACTGCCACAGCTAAATCAAATACATCAGCATAGAGATCTTCCAGCAAATTACGCTGTCTGAAGTAAAATTTAAATAGATTATTTTATAACAAAAATCTAATTATTTTTAAAATATGTTACTGTATCTACAAACTTTAAAATAAGACATAACATTTTAATTATTTTTGACATGGATAGATTATGCACTTTGATTGTAACACTTATATCTACATATTAACTCAATAAAAAAAACAATTATTTAACAAAGAAAAAAAGATATCTATCTAGAATAAATGCATAAAATGTCTTTATAATTTTGCAATACGCTATTATAAAAATTAATTTGATAGTAAATTATATATATATATATATATATANCGGTAACGCGGCTCGCCTCTCCCTCTCGCTTTGTCGCGGTGAGTTAAAGCGATACCAAGATCCAGCCGATTAATCGCCCGATATCTTTGCTACGTCTTTTAAATACCTCTCGTAATATAGGTACATGTACATCACTAAGCGGCCGGTCATCTTTATTAATGACCGTAGGACCGCCTAACCCAAAAAAAAAAACAAGAACAAACCTAGCGATAACGTAGTGAAAAAAAACAACACAAGCGGTAACGCCTCTCCCTTTCGCTTTGTCGCGGTGACTGGACTAGACTAACACTAACACGGTGCGCGTTAGATGTCAACAACGGTCAAGGCCGAGGCTGTTTCTATTTATATTAATTATAGTCTGTTTCTTATAAAGACAAAGAAAGCTATAAGAGCATATGACCCCGTGACCTATCCGCATTTTCTGATCACCGGTTTATAGTCTGTTTCAGTTCAGGCATTCAAAAACTTATCGGCGCACGCCGCTTAGTGATTAGTGAAGTACATGTACCTATATTACGAGAGGTATTTGAAAGACGTAGCAAAGATACCGGGCGATTAATCGGCCCACAAAATTCGAGTTCGGTCTTTTAGTGACAGTTTTCCTGCTAGTCAAAGGCATTTGATTACCACATTAATACTAGTAATAGTACGCCGAGTGTAGCTCAAACCCTATTTGAACAGAAAAAAAACGGGGAAGGGGAACATGTGCGTCGCAAAATTCATTTATTCTGGCGAGTTGACGATCGAAAAATAATGTTTTTTTAAAATAAATTCCATTCTATCGTAGCTTTATAATTTTATTATACTATTAATTTTAATATGCGAGTTGATCGGCATCACACACAAGAGAGGTAAACATGACGTCACAAAGGACGGGGCGAGGCGTTGGTTTTTTTTAACTAATGGAAAAACCTTGCTAACTTTAACGAACTATTGAACCTGTCCTCTTATTTAGACCGGTGAACTACGAGTAGCCAAAATAAAATATTAAAAAGACAATTAACCATCACTGTTTCGTTAATTTTTTTGATTAAAAAAATGCTTTGAATTGAGGGGCATGCGGAAAGAGCTGAACGCAAGCGGGGGGAAGCGGGCTTTGATGCCATCAGACGATGCCAGGCGACAACATTCTCTTGTTAGTTCTCATATGGTTCTCAAAACATTAGGGATATAAGGACGAGCGGTTAACCGGTTAACCGGTCTTTTTTGAACGGTTAGTCGGTCCTCAAAAACGAGCGGTCTTAACAACCTTAAAATAATATTTAAATGAAAATAATTCTATGGTTGGCATATTTCATATTTTATGAGTAAACAAAAATTATTCATACCCTAACTCCCTCATCATGTTTCCCATAAGTTCCATGCCATACCTGGCTGCTGATTCGTGAGGGGCAAATTTAGGATCTTTAAATAGGGCAGAGCATTTCCTAATGTAGATTTTTAGTTTCTCTAAATCACAGTAGTACTAAAGAAAGAACATAGGTCATCTTTATATGTCAAATGCCAAATAAGCAAATGACTTTTTATACAAATAAGAGAAATTTATACTATAATATATGTCATATACATACTAGTATTTCCCCTATATCTGTTTACAATATATCATTAATGTGAGGTTACCTTCTTAATGGAAATTAATATTAACCTCTTTCTCAAATGCTTTCTAAGAAATAATTCAAATGTTGGTTCTTTTAGCTAAATTATTCTGTTGCAATCATTTAAAGATGATACAACAGTAACCAGATATTTAATGAATAGAAGGGATATGGTGGTCGAGTGGCAAGCGCGCTCAACTGGCGTACCGATGGCCACAAGTATATATCCATGCGAAGGCAAGGATTTGTACATTTTTAATGTACAAAGAAATTTCCCAGATGTAAAATATGTCATAAATTAGAGATGTTTTTCTTTGAAAGTAGTCCATTACACCATTTCATTTTTTTTAAAAGAATAAACAGGGATCCTAGTATGTAACTGCTGGAAACAAGGTAATCACAGTCTTTATTCTGTTGTATGATAAGATCTCCATTGGTGGTTTAGTATTGTTTAAAGTGACTCAAAATTAAATAATGAATTGTGCATTGGAAAAAATTATTATATCATATTTTGAAATTTATTATAATTTAAATTAGAATTTAAAAAGTAAATGGTTTGGGAACTTAATTAGTTTTAAATGCAATACTCTTACTGAGAATGGATCTTTCAAACATTTCATTACAACTCTACCAGAGTCAATCAGTCTTTTGCAATTATCCTCTTGTACTTGTAAACACCCAAGGTACAGATTGACAGCAAAGTCCAACAGTATAGTAGAGGCATCTTTAACTTGGGTTTGACTATTACACAAAGAAGATGATAGGAAACATTTGCAATTTGCTATCTTAAAATTACGAATATTTATTCTTTAAAATTTCTAAAACTTTTATTTTATAATGTAAAATTGCTGAAAACATAACATAATTTTTTAGGATGAGAAGCCTGGAGGTTTATAATTTTATTATGTAAATTATCAAATTTAATTACGTATATTTAATATGTGCATGTATCATTTAAGTTGCAAAGTTGTTTAAATGATTACTTCTTCATTTTAAAAAATGTTTTAGACCACTTAAAATGTTACATGCCCATAGTATAATATCTCTAAGACTAGACTAGATAACATAATGTAATATCAATACACATAGCATTATATGACATGGACAAATGGAATTTTTATGTTAAGTAATATAGTGTTTTGCTATATTAACCTCTTCTGGGTCATAATTTGTTCAGACTTTTAATTTACCTAAACCACGAATCATGAACTATTAATGAAATGAATGTCCCTTAATTATGTATTTAATTTGTGTTATAAATACTGCTGCATCAGTGTATCTTTTTAAAAAAAAAACTACATTAACCTCTCAAGTTCTTAAATTTTTATTACATCTAAATCAGGAATTATTATGAAATAAATGTCAATAAACCAGTTATTTAATTTGTATTATTTATATTTTAATTTTATTTGTATAACCCTTGTCAGTCAGAATTAATAAATAGTTTTATTTTAATAGCATTTTAGTATTAAATTATTAAGTATTTAAATTACTTTAAAATATCCTCCAAAAGTTTCCTCATAAAAGCTGAGTATATATCAACAAATGCCCAGCCTTCAATACAATCATCTTCTTTTATATCCTTGCAAATCACCAACAACAACTTTTCCACTTGCCCTTTGTCCAATTCCTTTTGTTTTCAATATATAAAATTAGAAAACTTAAATTTAAAGAGAAACATTGACATAGACCATTTTATAATATTTTGCATTGTTGTCATCAATATTGTGAGAAATTTAATGAATTATCAAATAAAGACTAAGAAAAAGACTCTACTTTGATGCCATAGATAAGGGTAGCATATTTTTCCAATATTAATGAAATTTTAATTCTTAACTTCTTCCTACTTTCTTCAACACAAGAAGTTGGGTTTTCAAGAACCATAAACGAATTTGTAATCAGATTTCAAAATTTAAATAATATTTTTTTCCCTTTTTATATTAGTGGTTAAGATCTTGAAATTGGGAGGGGGGAGGGGGCTGGGGGGAGTGTGCATGTAAGCAGAAGATCTTAACCTCTCTCCATCTATTATGAGATACTGGTAAAGATTTCCTTTATGATTTTTAGCCTTCGACAAAAATAAAACAAGAATGTCTCATTACCAATACTCAATACTTGTTCCGACAAACTAGTAATGAGAGGATTACTGATTACTGACATAAGAAAACTATTTTATACAAAATATTAAAAAAAGAACTAGCCTGTGTGCTTACCTGTATGAAGTCTTTGAGGCCAATGTATTGGTCTTCTATGCATTCGTAGGCAATATGAAAATGAAGTGTGTTATATTTTTTATCAATGATTCGTACAAAAAATGAGTAAAATGCTGCCCTCATGTCTTTTATCACCACAGCATTGTTGCTCAAAAGTCTTCTGGAAATTTGAGTATAGATATTTATTAATATATATTATTCTACAACTGATAAAGTGATTCGAACACAAAATAAAACAATCAAAAAATAATCTATGACAATGTTTTATGATTTATGTTAATATAAATATATCCCATTTATGAGCTCCCATTTAAACAATATAAATCTAAAATCACGGATTTTTTTTTAAAATGGTAATTTCAATTTTTGCCTGAAACGTGCTTTCTAAGTGAACTAACTCATTTTATTCTGAACATTAACTATTTAACTGTACATAACCATGATAAACTAATTTTTAAAGTCAAGTCTCTTCTTACGACTGGAAGAAAGTCAAGTAGCAGTAACTAAGTACTAAGTAAGGCATACTGTTTGTTTTCGATTAAACATTTATCTTGCGTTTATACCGTTTATGCACATGTTTTAACATAGGCCATGATAGGCCCAAGTCTAAGTATAAAATATATTTTGGCTGAAGTGAAGAATCTCGACCGTGACGTCACAACGCTACCGGTTGCATGGAACGAGAATTCCTTCCTTTGAATTTGAATCATGTTTGTTTTCTTATTTATTTATTACCTCCCCTTGCGGGGGAAATAAGTGAATTTAATTAAAAATTAATGCAGAACTATATCATACTATTCTATGCCTTTTTTAAAGTCACGTGCCATAGCAACAAGATGGCCACCGATAATGACGTCACGGTCGAGATTGTAGTGGCAGAATTTTGATTAAATTTGTTTTCATATTTGTTTGTGAGCCGCAATGTAAATACAGAACAGCCGCATGCGGTTTGCAAACCTCATTTAGGCAGTGGCGTAGCTAGAGCTTTTGCCACCCGGGGCGGTCTCCAATTAGCCTCCCTTTTAGGAGAGTCCTTAAATGATGTCACACATGGACACATGGGGGGAGAGGTGTCACACATTTGAAGTCACATCAAAACGAGCAACTTTAAATAAAAGTTCCACTTAAATATATGATTACCGAAACTTTATTGCAGCCTTACACTAAAAATATTTAATTGATTTTAAAAAATCGATTGGAAACATGCTCTTTTTCAAATAGAATTTACGGCTCTATATTGCATTGAACTGAGTAAAGTTCCAGTATCTGAGCTCGTTTTACCAGTTACTTCTTCAGATGTCAATTTTTTCCAAGACGTTCGAAATTTATAAGTATGTCTTTTTCGAAATTATTTATGTTATAGTGATGTTTATTAACAGATCAATTTGAATATTTTCATGTTCTTAATAATTTTCCATAAAATAAAAAAATCAAATTGCTTAGTCACTAATTTAATTAGATATGCTTAGCATTTTTAATGAATAACAATATTTTAATGAAAAACACAAATTATCTGTGCTACTTTAATTCAATAAAAACAAAATACATTTAATTTTTAGTAAGTTACCTTAAAATATTTTCTAAAACTGAAACAGTAATATAAATTACTACTTCCAAGTTAAACATAATAATTGAAGCACCATGTCATGTATGTACTTGTTAGTCCATCATTCTGCGCATGTCGAAATTCCACACAAAACTGTCTTGGCGATATTATTAGATAATAGTACATACTATTCGGCCCAGTGGTGATGTGTTTTGTGTGTGTGTGTGCAGTTTTCTTATAAAAACGCCATTTGTGACGCATACCACTTAATTTTCCAAACAAATCGATTCCTTTTTGGGGCGATAATTATTTTTTTGAACGGGTGTGCGTTAGTTATAACAACCACCATGTAATCAAACATATGTTGCGTGAATCCGTTAATTAGGATTTGAAATTAAGAATATTTTTGTTTCACCTTGGATTTCCCCCCTTCAAAAGAAAAAGGGCGGTTGTCGGAAATGGCTTTCTTTTTCAAATAAATGCCTACAAATGCCGCCCTCTAGATGACTGCGCCCGGGGCGGACAGCCCCCACCCCTCCTGTCAGGGGTATGAGAACCACTGGGGTTTTCATTTGGAATATTGCCTGGTCACGGGCTCATGTTTTGAACTCTGAACGAGTTCACTCGAGTTCATGTCACGAGGGGAGCGTTTGCTCAGGCCACGCAAGGTCTGTCCAGAGACCCCGGGTATATAACTCGTGGGTCTCGGTGTGTAAGACAGAGACGGACATGATGTTATGTTGTAGAGAGCAGTGGGGTGTAGACAAGTGACCAGTGTCAGAACACGAGATTACCGCAACTGTTAGAGCGGCCGTGTTAGTCCGTAGGACGGTACAGCGGGCCTAGATGGTAACTGAGAGACACGAAGATAGGTGTTAGTGAGACGACCAGAAGTGTACATAGTTGACAAGTGTCTTGGCATGTAAATAAAGATTGCTGATGAGAAAAAGGACTTGTGTTGCATTACTTGTACAACAGTGTTGGAGTGTAAGCCTCGGAACCTAAAACCCTAGACAACGGTACACGACACCTCCCTTTAGCTACGCCACTGCTGGAATAGTAAAAAAAATATCAGTTGTCAGTAAATACCAAATAAGAATTGTGTAATTAGGCCACCATTACAATAACACTAATATGTACCTTTTAAAATACAAATATTGAAAGAATTATAATTTTTTTTAAAAAACCCATAAAACTGGGAGAGGCCTTTACTTTAAACATATGGAAGAATTCAACCAATGTAGGTGGAAAGCCAAAGGTCGTCCGAATCCATCAAGTTACAGCCAATAAAATGTTCATAGCATGATGATAATGAAAGCACATCGATATGCTTTGTAAAACATGCATAGATGTTCCATTTTACCACAACTCTTGCTGTCCTGATCATTAATCTCCCCTTTTGATATAAATCTAATCAAACTTCATTTCCAATGAGCCACATAAGTGCATATTTGTCTCCCTTAGGTCAGCCTCGGAGCCGAGTGCATCATGCTCTCCAAAGGTTTCTTCATGAAACACGCCAATGATAAAGTCAAGAAGAGATTCTCTGAGATCGTAGCCCCGTACCCCAACGAGAACACACTTCAAGAAAGTTTGCAGGTAAAATTTGCTCAAGGGGAAGTAAGCATGAAAAAGTAAGAAACGGTGAGGCGGGGGGATTTTAAACGTGAAGAGAACATGACACTCGTTTGTGTGAAGGTGGATCATATCGGCCTGATGTGAATGTGAACGGAACTCTCAGAGACCTGTGATGTGAAGGTGGATCATATCGGCCTGATGTGAATGTGAACGGAACTCTCAGAGACCTGTGATGTGAAGGTGGATCATATCGGCCTATATGTGAATGTGAACCGAACTCTCAGAGACCTGTGATGTGAAGGTGGATCATATCGGCATGCATGTGAACCGAACTCTCACAGACCAGTGATGTGAAGGTGGATCATATCAGCATGCATGTGAACCGAACTCTCAGAGACCTTAGATGTGAAGGTGGATCATATCAGCCTGCATGTAAACCGAACTCTCAGAGACCTTAGATGTGAAGGTGGATCATATCAGCCTGCATGTGAACCGAACTCTCAGAGACCTGTGATAGAACGCACTATCCCCACCTCCTACTTTAAGCATATCTACAGCCCCAACTTTTCATGTCTTCCTACCCTAAATCAAGTACGATCACGTTGACTTTTGGAACATGACATTGAGATCAGCGTTACCATTTAGGGTTTCTTCTAACCGAAGTGTGTTGTTCGTCCGTCGAATCGACGAGGACCCCTCTAGTCATCCGAGGGTTGCTGAGACTGGTTTTGCCTATGTGTGCGCAGATGGCTGACAAGACCGATCCTGGCACAGAAAGTTCGTGAACAGAAGGGACATGGGATGAGCGGGTTGTCTCCTGGAGGGTTGACAGCACGGGCCTTTCGGGCTTGCCTCTTCTTTTCTGCGGCGTTGATCCTGTTTGCCTCGCATGTCCTGGCACCTTCGTGGATGGATTGGCGCCAGCTTCTCCCACGTGTCTGGGTTTATTGCAAACGCTTTCAGAGACGCTTTCAATGTGTCTTTAAAGCGTTTCTTTTGTCCCCCATGGGACTGCTGGCCATGCTGGAGCTCGCCATAGAAGAGTCTCTTTGGTAGTCTCTCATTTGGCATTCGGGTTAAGTGCCCTGCCCAGCGAAGCTGTGACTGCATCAGGAGGGTGAAGATGCTGGGGAGGCCAGCTTTGGTTAGTACCATGGTGTCTGGAGTTTTGTCCTGCCACTTTATGCCCAGGATCTTCCTGAAGCTTGTTGTGTGAAAGTGGTTCAGCTTTTTAGCATGGCGTTGATATACGGTCCATGTTTCGCATACATAAAGCATTGTAGGGAGCACCACTGCCCTATATACTTTCACTTTGGTCTGGATGGTAATGCCTCTTCTGTTCCAGACATTCGGGTACAACCTGCCAAAAGTGGAGCTGGCCCTGGCAATTCTGACATTCACTTCGTCATCGATGGTGACATTTTGTGACAGTGTGCTGCCTAGGTATGTGAAGCGTTTCACTGCGTTGAGTTTCTGGTTGTTGACAGTGATGTTGGGCTAAACATAAGGCTTTCCAGGCGTGGGTTGATAAAGGACTTCAGTCTTCTTTGTGTTAATTTTCAGACCAAAGTTAGTGCCGGAGAACAGGTTAACACTGCGTTTCAGCTCATCCTCTGAGGCAGCATTGAGGGCACAATCGTCTGCAAAAAGCAGGTCCCTGATTGAATAAGTACATACCAACAGGAGAATGTTTATTTATTTTTAGCTATCTAGATAAAATGTTTTACTTCTAGAGGATTTCAGAACTAAATAAATATAATAAAAACAGATAGAGAGAGAGAGAGAGAGAGAGAGAGAGAGAGGGGGGGAGGGGCGGGTGGAAGGTAATAATTTACGGTATATCTTTGTCGATATGGAACTCTGTCCTCCAAAGCCTCGCTGGGGAACCAATCCATGTGGATGCTCCCATCCAGTCATCTACACTCAATCCATTCCCTTCCCTAAAGATATTTTTTAAAATGTCAGGCATATTCCTGTGATCAAGACACACACCAAAATGTTATTTTATCTGATTTTTCTGTTCTCTGCCATATAACTTATATTGCCAGGGCCAACTTCAGAATAATTATATTCATAACAAAGCTTTGAAAAATTGCACTACAAATTTTTTAAAAGCTTCAAGGCCCCTGAGACTCGGATGTTGATTTTGTTCAGTAACATCACGTCTGCTTTGAAGATGAAACAGTTATGGGACTTGGACAACAAATGACATATTCTTTATTCAATTGCTAAATCGTCTCTCAAACCAGCCCCCGCCCCCACCACTTTTCCCTTCGCAACAGGTGCTGTTATCTCACTTTTCACATCTATCAACTTTCTCCATCTTTTCCTCACATTAACACCCCATCTTTTCCTCACATTAACACCCCATCTATTCCTCACATTAACACCCCATCTATTCCTCACATTAACATCCCATCTTTTCCTCATATTAACATCCCATCTTTTCCTCATATTAACATCCCATCTTTTCCTCATATTAACACCCCATCTTTTCCTCATATTAACATCCCATCTATTCCTCACATTAACATCCCATCTTTTCCTCATATTAACATCCCATCTATTCCTCACATTAACATCCCATCTATTCCTCACATTAACATCCCATCTATTCCTCACATTAACATCCCATCTTTTCCTCACATTAACACCCCATCTTTTCCTCATATTAACACCTAATCTTTTCCTCACATTAACACCCCATCTTTCCCTCACATTAACACCCCATCTTTTCCTCACATTAACACCCCATCTTTTCCTCACATTAACTCTTTATCCTGATTCACAATAATCCTCTTGCTATTTTTTAAAAAGAAAAAGTGGGTTGCAGCGATTCAACATTTTAGCTAAGAGTTAATTTGTTTTCCCTTCTCTAAAATTTGTAATTCTTTTATTTCCCGGTTTACTGGAGAATACTTCCTTTCTTTAATTTATTTAACCCACCATCTTTCAGGTGTTCTCAAACCAGCATCTTATTTCAGATGATAAACAACTTAAATATACCAGCAATTTTTATTCACCCCTCCCTACAGGTAACCTATTGTGATTTTAATGTGGTTAAATAAATCATGTTCTTTCATATTGTTTTGAAAACAACAAATGTCGTTACATGTCCACAGCATAAAGTCAACTGGAAGTTGTACAAGCAATCAGTCTTAGAGTCAGCGTGCCCGAAACTCAAGTTTTTTAACAAGAAACGGATGACTTTGAATGCATGAATTTTTGGTTAACATCTGAAAATACTGGAACACAGGAGATGTAATGTTTGATCTACAACGTATACATCGTGTATAACTTCAAAATTATTTGTACATTTTTATTAACTGTTAGTTCTATTTGCCTTAGTGGTTTTCATATCTTATTCCTCATGTGATACAGTAACTGTGGTGATAAGGGATTGGTTACTTCCCCCCCTTGTGATACAGTAACTGTGGTGATAAGGGATTGGTTACT
>MUZC01000218.1:31515-41648 GCA_002072015.1 Radix auricularia
CCCCCCCCTTGTAATACAGTAACTGTGGTGATAAGGGATTGATTACTCCCCCCCCCCTTGTAATTATGTGGGAATATCTTGTGCATGTATAAGATTAGGCCAAATATATTTACTACATAATAGATAAAGAAATTAAAAAGATACTGACAGGTTTTAGTTGTTTATAGCTAGCAAGAAGAACTAAGAATGACTTCCCCTTAAAAATTTAAGGCATTTGAAATCACCTAAGAAAGAAGTGTTTTAATCATTTAAAAATTTTAAGTGATAAATCTGTGTTATTGTAAACTTGAGTTATTGAAATTGTTATTAAATCCTTGAACAGGAAATAACATGTTAACTGAAAAAAATTATAATTGAATCATTCTTAAAATTCTTCTGACTATACTTATTTCATTAGATGTTCGGAGCCCCGAATAAAATTTTAATTTTAATTATAATTTTATCAATTTTATGAGTGCACATGTAAGAAATTGTTATTTTTAGAGATTTTAGCATTGTGCTTCACAATAAGACATTGTGAGCCAACATGTTCCTCTAAATAAAGAAAATTAGAGAAGAAAAACAGAACAAATTTAACGGGTTTATTTACACAAGTTTACAATAGTGAAAAATATTTTTTAACCAAACCTTATAAAAAGGTAATTTACTTGTTTTTTAAATGAAACATAAACAGTAATAATTTAAATCAGAAAGAAATCATAACAGTTTTGTCCTAATTTGGCCTGTCCTGTTTCAGACACATGGAAAATAGAACATTCTTGGAATTAAATATTAAATTTTCCAAGTGAACATCTTAATCTATAGATATAATTTTTGTATACATATGAAAAGAAGTCATAATCATGACTTGATTAGATAGAATCTGACTGTCAATTTATGAATGAACTATTCACACAATTAGGGAATGAACTTTAAGCAGGTCATTTAGAAAAAAAAAACAGGCAGTGTTCCTAGCTTAATTATTAACATAACATAGGCATACATTCCATCGTTGGGTTACGGCAAACACTTATCAAGAAGGAAGACACAGTAATATCATGTGACATGTAGTTTACCAAGGTTGTTTGATAAAAAATTACCTAAGATTTCTACTTCACTTATAAACTTTCATTGTTTGGGTAAAAATAAAAATACTGGCTCGTTATCATCTTGTTCATTTTTTTACCATTCCACTAGATCAAATAATTCAATTTTTTACATGCACATACTGAACTACACAATACTTTTCTACCTTGAACCATTTTTTTTTAAAAAGCCATTATTATGACTCAAACTTTAACCAAGGCAGTGGTTCTAAAAATTTACCACCTCAATCACCATTTTAACATCTATCTGATGTCTAAAATAGCCCCCAACAAACCCTTTGTTCTTAAGCAACTCCTTCTAGAAATGGCTCATAAAATCAAAGCTCCCACTTAAACATTTAATAAATTTACTGATACAGTTAATTCACAATGTAACAAGCACTGTTACTAAGTTGTAGCAAATTAAGTAATAACTGATATATCTTTGTAACGCACCATGTATCTTTACTAGATGGGTTTTAAAAAATCTGTTTTGAGACTATTTGTTATGAAGCGTAACACCAAACAATTAGGGAGCAGATATCAAGGGAATCAAAGAGCATAGAAATCTCATCCTCTAATCTTCCCCCTCTTGCTGCTGCCCATCTAACACGGTTGACTGATCGTATCCCGTGTGGTGCACAGTTTGTGGAGGAGTCGGGAGAAATCTTTTAGAGCTTGAGCCTGTGTCATTATCCGAGATCTGGAGCTGTATCAGGCCACTGGCAAAGGCGTAGCCCACCATTGATGTGATGGCAAACAGACCTGCCAGGATCATGTTCCTTCTGCGGTTTGGAAATTCAGCCAGGTCCGTCCTGCCCCCCTGTGCTTTTCTTTCATCTTCCTCTTTCTTCCTTTTCTCAGCAAGTTCTTAAAAATATATATATAAATACATGCTCAAATGACAGCTGAAGTAATTTATGTGCTTCAATTCCTTTCATAATGCACAATTCTGTGTATAAAATGTTAATGTCAGACTGTCTATTGCTCTAAGTGTTGCTAGTATAAAAAAAAAGGAGAAGCATTTCCAAATAACTACACTAAATGAGGTTTTGAAGAATAAAAACCTTAAACCCTTTTGGGGCCAAATAATTTCTTTTGCTTTTTTGTAATTTTATTATAGTGATGTACTAAATCTGCAGTATTCAAAAATGGGGTGTTCATATATTAATTTGGGATTAGAGAAAAAGAAAGGTGACGTTAAAAAGAGGGGGGGGGGAGTGTTTAGCCCTGATAGGAGTTATAAAGACAAATTGTTTTATTTTAAAGCATGCTTTGTCAACTTTAACTAAAAGAGATAAAAGCTTAGTTGAGCTATTATTATTAATATTTAGCTATACTAATCAATATCTTTGTTAATGTGGGTACAGGGTATGGCCAAAACTGACCTTTCAGTTCCACAGGGAAGTATGTAGTCAGTATACTATTACACAACTGGCAAAGGTTGGTGCACTGTTGGAGATGGGTCTGCAGCGGATTAGATGAAAGTGGAGCTTTAAGAAGTGGAGCTAGGTAACCAAACACCATAGCATCCAGGGACGATGGTCTGAGAAGTAAAGTCATTTCACAATAATGACAAATTAATTTACTGATCAAACTTATAAAGTTTAAAGCTATGATTTGTAAGTTCTAAAGAAATACTTTTACATTAATGATATCAAAAAAGTTAACAAGACAATAGCTATGCTTATCTGAACAGTTTGAAGCAATAATGTTTATAAATTATTCCTACTATTTGTCTTGTTTAATTGGAAAACGAATGAATTTAGTATAGCAATGATTGTATTAATTAGAAATGTTCATAATGTTGTTACAGTTACAGCAACAAAATTTAAAGTTGTCTTCTGTTTATTAACTTGAATAAACAAACAAAACAATAAAAAAAAGAAAAAAAGACCCACTTTCTTCCAAACATGAATTCTTTATCACCAAGTTTATAAGACAAGAGATTTAAGCACTCTTTAGCTTCCTTGTAAATCTGCAGACAACAAGAAAACAGATTAAAAGGGAACAGAAAATAATTAATACCAATTTAGAAGACATAGTCAGTCATTGAACAAACTCAAAATATTAAAATGAGTGATCAAGAAAGATTATAGAAATTTAAAAAAATGTTGAAAAGGACAGTAGTGATGCCACTGTAAAATGGTTTTCTCAAGTTGATCACCTTAGGGTAACATTGTGCCACAAAAGGATATCTAAATGACCCAGCAATGTACGAGCCTATCTGCTGTTGCATATATTTTTTAAAGCATTTATTTCTAAACTAGAGTTTACCCACAACATATTCCTGGCTTGAAATGCCCCTCACAACTAATAAACTTCTTTTCTACCTAAATTACTCCACAAAACATAGATTCAAGTCATGTAATCTTTACACAGCAAAGTCAATCCTCTTTTTGTTAAACCCTCAATACAATTTACTTATGACATTAAGTCTTAAGTCATTTTAACACCTCGTTTTGTATAGAATTGTTACATTAATATTTGAATGCACATAATGCAAAAGAAAATGTTACATACAAAATATTCTTGCTATTTTTAAGAATTTCAGTCAGAACAGGAGGTTGAATTCTATTTTTTAAAAAAAAATTACAACAGGTGTCTTTAAGTAATTATACAACATTGTTTCCAAACTTCTCTTATTACCTTAGATTCAGTTTCTGCATCAGTAATGTGATCTCCCCCTTTGGTCAGTAGAACCCTGACTTCAGCTTTCTTTTGTCTCTGCTGTGGTACAAATAAGCTGAGTGGAAATGGAATAGCCTTGGCATACCAAGGTCGTGTAATATCTACATAAGTTTTGTCATCCATCCACCACAAATGTAACTGAAAAAAAGGGAAAGATTTTTAAAAATGTCTAGTACCCTATTTTTTGCCTTATAAGACGCTTTGGAATATAAGACACACTCAATTTTAAAGGAGGAAAATCTAGAAGAAAAAAATAATTATGATCCAAATACCATCTATTCATCATATATTCATCCCTCCCCCAAGTTTTGGGGAAGAAAGATTGCATCTTATAGTTATAGGGCAAAAAAAGCATTAATTAAAAGGATGCACAGTTTAAGTTCTTTAGAATCATAATGAATTAGATAAATGAATACTACTTGAATATTAGCCTAAATCAGTTTAAGATTGAAAATTAACCAAATATGTCAATTACAGCTCCAAAGACAAAAATTGTTGATTGCTAATTAAAAATAAATTTTTAATTCAAATTTAAATGACTTTAATTTTGATTCAATGCTTAAAACCCACTGTACCTGAATTAAAAATCATAGCATCATTAGAATAGTAGCCCACATCAATAATTAAACTTAGAGGCACATTTCAAAAACAGTGAATTTTGAAAGTAACTTAAAAATTTGAGCTTACCAAAGCTGGTAACAATTTCTCTTCCAGCATGGCACAAAATGCTATGACATCTGCACTCTCTTTTGTGGTAAGGTGAGAATCATTCCCCCAATGCTGTAGACACACAAACAATAGAACCAGTTAGTTTATATCCAGTTATAAATTAGTAAAATCAATTTATGATAAACAACTATTTTAAAAAAAAGTTTAAGTTCAGAAACAGTCAGATAAATTTTGACCAACTTAAAGTTACCAACTATAAGACTGAAACAAATTTTTAAAAATTTCATCGGTACTGAAATTAGGAATTAAGTTTGTAATTGAGTTCTGTGAAAAGTTTTCAGAAGATTTCGAAAAAAATGGCAAGTTTTGTTAATTTTTGTCTAGTTGTATTTGGTTATAGTTTTACTTAAATTCTTGGGGCCGCAGTGGTCTCAATATTCAATATTCACTTAAATTCTTAGAACACAAGAAATCAAAATATTTTAAATTGGAAATATTTGTTTCAGATAAGAAAGTGGATAAAATGTATTTGATTTTTAGACCAGAACTGAAAAATTAACAAATCAAATAAATAATGTAGAAAGACATAAAAAAAATAAAATTTAAAAATTGGACTAATAAAATTAACCTCTTTTCTCAAAAATGTAAAGATGTCTGTAACCCTGGAGTATGTGGAGTTCCCATGTCGCAGAACAGGAAAGTTTCCTGAAATATTTTAAATCATCATACTTATTCTTGAGACAACCTTAATAAGATAAGTATGTCTTTTTTCCTTGGATTTCAAGAGTCTTTAAGATTTGCACAGAAAGCATTTTAAAAATGAAGTTGACTAAATGTTGATGTTATTAAGGAATACTTTTAAACTAGACAATCCTGCGGCTTAGCATACGCCGCAGACTTGCTCATGCATAGTGCAAAGAAATGGGGAAAAAGTACAGACACAAACTATAGCACAAAGAAATCAAAACGTTAGTAAGCCTCTGTGGGGGGAACCACCGACACATTGTTGGTCTCAAGATTTTAGCACTGCGGTTATCTACCTGCACACCACCCTTCATCACCCTAGCTTGCCAACCATAAACTGATTGGCCAACCCTAGAGACAGTAGTTAGGTTTAGAAACATTACCAAAAAAATGATAATCATTAGTAGCGATGTCAATCAGAGATGTAGAATTTACCATGTCCATTTTTTAATTACCTGTCTCCCTAAACTTTGAAAAAAATGGTAGAGGAATTAAAAATTAAATTTTAAATAGGGAGGAAAGCTATTCACTTAAAGTTTATGAATGTAAATTTGTATAAAATGATAGGATTTTGAGAGACCATTAAAAAATAATGTTTTATCAACTTTTTGGGATTGATATTGTTAATAATCTTATGGACTAACCTGATGGGGAGCGCCATGGGTTGCCTGACTTAATAACATCAACTGGTACCTGAGAAAACTTGCAATACGCCTGAAATCATTAAAATAAAGTCATGGTTATAACCTCATATGGTATGGTGATTGCAATAATATCAAATGCAACAAATAACAATGAGGTGAGTTACAATAATAATTTCTCAGCTATTCATATAATTTTCTATTCACTTCATTCTGTTAATACACTTCATTTTGTTGATAACTGAACTGATATTGAATAGGATTCTTGAAAGAAAAAAAAAACCCTACACATTGCAAGCCTAAAATATAAAATTTGTGTTAGCTGTGTATATTTTTTCTTTGAAAATTAGTTACTTAAGAAATAACATTTTAATAAAGAAAACAAATTTAAATGATAAAATTAAATTAAGGGGAGAAATAAAATGTTTTCAATATATGTACCTAAACTCAAATTTTAACACCTACAAAGGGGTACATGGAAGAAAAAATAAAATAAAGCAGGCTTGTAATGGAGAGGACTGAAACAGCAGCAGTTTATTAGTGAATTCAGAATCATCAGAAACATCATAATCATGATTAATCATCATTTTTTATTGTAACTCAAAATAATTTTAATGTCACTGAATAAAGCTGCACAATATGTTTTTGTAATAATTAAGTATGAGAGAAAATTGTGAACTGGAAATTAATATGAATTAGCTATATACACTATATATAAAGCAGTGGTGTACCTAAAAAAAAATAGGCTCTGGAGTTTATGTGCCCAAAATAATGGAATAGTTGTTCCAACTCACTGAGAAAATACAACAAATAAACATTTGATAAAAAAAAAATTATAAAGACTTTAAAAAATTTAAGTTAAGTTATGAAAATAGGGTGCAATGATCAAGCTGGACTAGCATAGAGAAACAGCACTATACAAGAAACCATCATATGCATACTGCTGCTAAAAAAGTCATTCACCTTACAGTAATATCTGTTGTGTTGTGAAGAACCTGATAAAATCATCTATAAATATAATTCCCCAGAACAAGAAAAAGTTTTAGGCAAATAAACTGGGGTCAACCAATCAAAAACAGGGTAAGGGTTAGCCTGACAGGACGTAACAAAACAGCGAACGAGCCTTCCTCAATGAACAAACAATACACAAATAAAACAAAAAACTTAGCTACAGTGAAATCCAAAGAGTCAATTAAAGTAAAGCAGGAAGAGAGCAGTGCGACCATTTATAGGAAAAGAGAGAGTGGATGGGGCAAAACTACTAGGTGGTCAAAGCAAACACAACATTCCTCCCATGTGGTGCAAGAGTCCCATACTGTTGTATAAGTATATTCTCCATTAAACTGAAAATTTCAAGGGAAGTAACAAAAATTTGCAATTGACATTTTTGCTTCATTTAGTTCTTAGCCCTGTCTTAAAGACATCTTAAAATAATAACAATATTCTGGCTAAATTTTGTTTTTTAAAAGCAACACACACAAAAAATCAAAGTTATGCATTACAATGGAAAATACTGCATATTAACATTGGAAAATATTTCTAAGTCTCATATCTCAAGTGTTATTTCAAGGTGTGTTACATAAAGGTCCAATGAGGTGTAAAAACATCTATTTGAAAGATTATTACTAGTGCTGTTATCGATTAAATTTAATTTAATCGTTAACTTTTGAAAAATTACCGATTAATTAATCGGAGATTAATAGGAGATATATTTAAATATAAGTAGCCCAATATAATGTCAATAAATTTAAGTTTTGTTATTGTTAATTAAGTAAAAAGCAGCTTATTTTAAAGTTTACACTTTAAAAATCTTTTAAAGGAGAAGTTTGTACGTAAAAAACCCAACTACAGTCGGACCAACTAATCTCGACCTCAGTTATCTCGCCAACCCTATTTTGTTGAGGTTTTGAACTGCAACCGCCAAATTCTTTCTTTGTCTAAGCATTTTCTCATCGGTTATGTGGGTTCTTTTATGTTGCCGAACCCTAATATCTCGAGTATAAAAGACGGCTAAATTTTCCACTTAACGTCAGTTATCTGGATTATCAATTGTTGTCAAGTCAGTTTGTTTTTGCGGACCGGTAAATTGTTGGAAGAAAAGCCTGTTTCACTGCCCGGTCCGTATTTTCCCTTAAATTTTTTAGCACCTCCCAAGGTCTGCTGGTGATGTTACAGCCGGCTTGCGTTCAGTTCTCTGTCTCTGCTCTATGTTACTGCTAGTACTTACTTCACTTACTAAGCAATACTTTTTTAAATTAAAAACCATTCATTAGCGAAATCCACTAACAGTGATGAGGTGTATTTTTATATTATTTATTGATCGGAATATTATTATTAAGAAAATGCTTTGATGTCACTGTTGGTCTCGTGTTGGCTCTGGTATTCTGCCGCAATGCAACAAAAAATTAACTCTGGTAATAAGTTAATATAGCGACTAAATGAAGTTAAGGTTAACCGGTCCTGATTAAACGGATGAACAGTTGTTGCACATATAACTTTTGTTGTTAGCAAACATGTATGTTTATTTTTATAGCATGCTGATACTTCATCAAACAAATAATGGCAATGCAATTGTGTAAAAAATAAATATAAAAAAAAACAAACTCCAAAACACATGCATGCACATTCTCATTTATTAACGCAAATCGTGTACATAAAGAAATTTCAAACATATGTAAATATTTTGCCGCCATATGGATTGTCGATTATCTTGATCCTCGGTTATCCCAACGCTTTTTTATTTGATTTTAGCTTAGCAGCTCCCTCTAGAACTGGCTAAGGCCAGCTGCCTTGGCAACAGCCCCAATGCCATACTGCCGTTGTTACCCCACTGTTAATAATAACAGTGAACAGTAGTTAGCAGTAGTAGACTAGGTACTCTGATGTGTGTGACCTTTCTGACTTACTAAACTACTTGCTACTTACTCAGGCAAGTTACTGGCTAAACAAAGTTTACAAACAAAGAATCCTAAACTTAGCTACTAATAGCTAATAATACTATTCCTATTTACTAATACTTAATTTAATATTTATAAAAAAAGTGCTAGTGCTAGGCTGCTACTATTCTATTACTATTACTGATTATTACTACTATTGCCACTGCTAAGACATTACTAAGACTAAGAGTCTAGAGTCTAAGAGTATGAGTACTATGAGTCTGAGTACTAAGACTAAGAAGATGCTAAGTAAGTTAAAACTACGGAGTGTCTACTGCTACGACAAAGTAACGGCAGACAACCCGCGCGGATGTGGCTGGTGCTACGACATGTCGTAACGCCAGCAACATCCGACCGGGTTGTCTGCCGTTACGACAAGTCGTAAACAATTTTCTGTATTTTCAAATATGCTATTGCTAATACTTAAATACTAAACCATAATTCTCATAATGATATATCATGATCACTAGATACGCTTATTAATGAATTTTAAAGGTTTAAAAGAAAATCTAGATTGAGCCATTAAATGAAAAACAGTTATAATTTTATAAAATTAATTTTCTCATCAGCTTCTCTAGATCAAGTGATAGTCCGGTTGCTATGCAATGATATGACACTAGTGATATCGGGATCGAATCCCGTCGCCGTCATGTTTTTTTAAATTTTTTATTTCATTACTTTTTTTTAAAAAAATCATCATAATGAGTATGCTAATAATTTTTGTTATTATTCTGAAAAGCAGATACGTTGACTAAATCTGTTAAAATAAAAAATATTTAGATTTTAGACTAGTTGTAACACTAGCCAATCCACATATGCTTGGCTAGCGTTACGACAACCGGTCAGGTCGTCTGCTGCTACGACAGTCGTAAAAATGTGTTATGTGCTTACTTACAGTTACGACTAAAACTGTATTTAATTATGCTAATATTATTTTATTTTTTTTTGATTCGCGAGTTGACACTCAGTCGGCATCACCAACAAAAAAGGTGAGGCAAGAGTTTAAAAAATGACTATAAACCATCACTGTTACTGTTACTAAATTTGTTTGAAAGATATTTTTGAAAAATTCTCTGAATTGAAATTGAAGGCATCGCGAAAAAGTGCTGAACACAATTTTGAAGTGTCGTAGCAGTAGACACTCCGTAAGTAGTATTGGTATAGTATGGTATTGTATAGTTAGTAGGTATAGTCACTAGTAATAGTCTTAACCTACTACTAGAACTAGTACTAGTGACTAACTAGTAGTAGTAGTACCGTACTATTACTATCAATTAAGGATGTGGCTAGCGCTACGACAATTTTGTCGTAGCGGCAGACGACCCGGTCGGATGTTGCTAGCGTTACGACATGTCGTAGCGCTAGTCAGGAAACTAGTGCTACGACAT
>MUZC01000218.1:42407-71581 GCA_002072015.1 Radix auricularia
CCCCCGCCTCTCTTTGCACTATTTATGACGAGCAAGTCTGCGGGGCATGATACGCTATGCCTCCTTCGTCTGACAATGGCTTCAAATCCCGCACACCCCCCCCCCGCTTGTGTTCAGCACTTTTTCGCGATGCCTTCAATTCAGAGAATTTTTCAAAAATATATTTCAAACAAATTTAGTAACAGTAACAGTGATGGTTTATAGTCATTTTTTATGCTCTTGCCTCACCTTTTTCGTTGGTGATGCCGACTGACTGTCAACTCGCGAATCAAAAAGAAAAAAATAATATTAGCATAATTAAATACAGTTTTAGTCGTAACTGTAAGTAAGCACATAACACATTTTTACGACTGTCGTAGCAGCAGACGACCTGACCGGTTGTCGTAACGCTAGCCAAGCATATGTGGATTGGCTAGTGTTACGACTAGTCTAAAATCTAAATATTTTTTATTTTAACAGATTTAGTCAACGTATCTGCTTTTCAGAATAATAACAAAAATTATTAGCATACTCATTATGATGTTTAAAAAAAATAAAAATAAATGAAATTAAAAAAAACAAAAAAAAAACATGACGTTGGCGGGATTCGATCCCGCTATCACTAGTGCCATATCATTGCAGAGCAACCGGACTATCACTTGATCTAGCGAAGCTGATAAGAAAGATTAATTTTTTAAAATTATAACTGTTTTTCATTTAATGGCTCAATCTAGATTTTCTTTTAAACCTTTAAAATTCATTAATAAGCTTATCTAGTGATCATGATATTTCATTATGAGAATTATGGTTTAGTATTTAAGTATTAGTAATAGCATATTTGAAAATACAGAAAATTGTTTACGACATGTCGTAACTTGTCGTAACGGCAGACAACCCGGTCGGATGTTGCTGGCGTTACGACATGTCGTAGCACCAGCCACATCCGCGCGGGTTGTCTGCCGTTACTTTGTCGTAGCAGTAGACACTCCGATCAATAAATTCAATTATCAAGCCAACTGGTAGTAGTGACTAAGCCCTAATTCTGCATAGCACAACTGTTGGTTTAGGACTAAGTAAATCATGAGTTATAATGGAGAATTTTAACAGAATAACATTTTTTTAAACTGTAATATTACCAATACTGCGAGACAATGCGGATCAATTGAAGGCAATCCCCAATCACCTTTCCAGACTTCTAGTTTCATTTTCTCTGTCGCCATTTTAACCTTGACCCGATACGTTACTATCCACCTGTTTCGTATTTTTAGTAACGGAAATTTAAAATCTTATTCTGTGCAATTGTACATTACCAAAATAATAATAATAAAAGAAAACTTAGTATATATTTAAAGAAATGTGCTATTTAAATTTTTTTTTTTAGTTTATACAGATATTCTCCTTTAGACGCGTTTATTTTAAATTTAAATTGAACTGAAATGTATTTTTATATGCATTTTATTAAAATTGTTTAGGTCATGTCTCATGATATACTTTTTAAACTCATGAGGGCCCTAACTTCCGATGCGCTATTTTTGGGATAAACAAAGTTTACACAGCAGTATTCATTATACATCAAGAAAACTAAAACGCAGTTTCCGCGTATGATGTTGTTATAATAACTATTATTATTATAAAGTATTAAGCCGCAGTGTTAAGGGCTTAGGGTACGGAATTGTTTATAGTGATAGTAGATATACTTTTTTTGTTGAAAAGTTAACTTTATTTTTATCACTTTATACATTATACTAGTTTATAATTTATACTAATTAGACTAATTATATTTTATTATATTATAATAATTAAAATTATATATATGTATAATTTATACATATCAGATAATGATGAATTACAAATTTACATGGCACATGGTATCAGTTCATTAGTATTACAGTATTAGTATTACTATTACTTAGTGAGTGAACTGAGTGTGAGACTGAATCTGAATCAGTGATTCAGTGATACTGATACTGATACTGAATGTGATTGTGTTATTTTTCATGGTGTTGCTTGGTTGGTTACGATCTCAAATCCCATTATCATTATGCCATTATTGAATAATAGTTGATAATTATAAGCATTGGTCATTGGCATTGGCTAAACGACAAAAGAAAACAAAATTCAATTAAACCTACAGTAGGCTATAGTCTCAATCATTCAATTAAAGGTAATAATTGTAATAATAATAGATAAAGCAAGCTGCAAAGCAAACGTGAGTCAAGTAGACTAACATAAATATAAGAAAAGTTACTTAGACTTGACTTAGTTAAAGCCAAGGGTAAAAGCAAAGTTTGCCGACCGTGACGTCACGGTCATGGCGGCCTTCTTTGTTGTTATAGTATAGCACATCCTGTAAAAAGCTTTAAAATTAAAATGCTATAGCTATACTGGCTATACCTAACTCAAACCCTAAAACCTTCAATTTTCCGAAAATTCTAAAGCTATACCTAACCCAAACCCTAAAACCATACTTTTTTTTAAAAATCCTTTTAGAATTTATAGAACTTTCTTTTCCAGCAACCGGTAGCGTCGTGACGCCACAGTCAACATACTTCGCTTCAGCCAAGCCAAGCCTAAAACTAAAAATTAGACCTGAGAATACGTGTAGGCATAGGTCATAGGTTAACAGTTAATTTAACGAAGTGACTATTCGCAATCGCCGCAATCGATTGCGAATAGGTTTCTAACCCTATTCGCAATCGGCGCGCTCGTTCACTTCCGGTTATTGCTATTCTTGGTAACATTTTTTTATAAGGTTAAAAATTTCATCGGTGAATGTGTGGCTGTGTGGTCATATTGATAGTAAGACAGTACGCTACATCGCAGGTCTGGGGTTCGATTTCTTATTGATCCCAATTTTTTTTGTTGTTTTTTTTCAAACAATATTGATAATGAATGAGATTTTTTTTTATTTTAAAAAATGGTTTGTTTTGATGTTAGGTTTAGGGATAGACTTTAGGGTTACGTTAAGTGATAGTTATTAGGGTTTGGATTAGGTTTAGTGATAGTTTTTAGGGTTTGGGTTAGGTTTAGTGATAGCTTTTAGGGTTTGGGTTAGGTTTAGTGATAGCTTTTAGGGTTTGGGTTAGGTTTAGTGATAGTTTTTAGGATTGGGTTAGGTCAGGTTTAGTGATAGTATTTAGGGTTTTGGGTTAGGTTTAGTGATAGATTTTAGAGATTGTTTGAATGCACATATAGAATCGGAGGTTCAATGAAAGGCGCAGTGAATACTTGTAACTCTTCAATTTTTTAAACATCATTTTATAAACAATGAACGTGGAAAGGAAAGACAACCTCAATTCCGCGAGATTCTCGATTGCCTAGGCTATTTATAGCACGCGCCGATTGCGAATAGGGTTTGAAATCTATTCGCAATCGATTGCGAATAGACGCTCCCTTAATTTAAGTATAATGGTTAACTTTTGAAAAATTAATGATTAAGTATTAATAGTTAATTTCAGTTAAAGCCAAAAAATTAAAATTTATGAGTATGTCATAAGTAACATTTAATTAACGTTTTTGTTGAAAATCGTGATAAGACTGGAATGTCTAATTTATTTATGTCATCTTTTAACAACTACGCAAAAATACAAGTGTGTTGGCAGTGTTAACATTGTTTGGTTCAAGTGATGAGCGGGTCTAATTGACAATATATAACCAGCCGAGCTAAACAATAGCAATCATTCACACCGAACTGAGGTAACTGGTATGCACAAAACAATCTTGGAAAGGAATAACATTATCGGATATATAATGTGTTCATTAAGATTCCACCATTGTAGAGGGTTAATGGAATCAGGAACTTTCATCTTCATTTTGTAACATATTAATTCATCAGAAGAGCTGTCATCATTTTCTGTTTCCAGACTCCATTATTGCTATTAGCTTAATACTACGCTTTTCATATGGTTTGATAAGTAGGCGATGTGTTAGAACCATGTTAGTAGGTAGGTAGGCAAACTTTATCAGCATTTTGAACATTCCCACCAGTCAATTGTTTAAAACCAAAATGTTCATGCAATCATTAGGAAATTTATTATTTATCGGCAGCTATTTTGTATTATTTAAAAAAAACTTTTTGACTTCCAATAATTGGTAACTGATGGGCCGATTAATCGTTAAAAATAATTTGTGACAATTTTTTAACGACTAATCATAATATTTATTGTTCATTTCTGCAGCCCAAGTAACTATTACTATTTATTAGATTAGTTTATTACCATTACTTTTTAAAATAATTGGACTTAGACTACTTAGTTACTTAGAATTTTTAGTAAATTTAGTAAGACTTACTTACATTTAAATATTAAACTTAACAATTACAGCTATGGACTATAGACAAAAGTGTAAAATTAAGCAAGAAATGTAATACATGTAGTACAACTGTGAATCAACACTCTAAATCAAGACACCAGTCCGTGGTCTGTGTTGCAAATGACTTAAATTGTGTTAGGAAAACACATGACATCTATAATTCAAAACACGAGCACATGGCCTCCAAATTATACTCCAAACACAGTCACTCAAGTTGCATGCTCAAACAATGTACTCACAACAAACTTTCTGTTACAGGGAAATCAAAGCCCAACTAATGACCATGACCACAGTATTAATTGTCAATTTTTTAAAATGCTTTCCATTGTCTATGGTAGTGATTGCAAACCTATGGCACGCATGCCACAGTCAGCACGCAGAGCCTCATTAGCCGGCAGGCAACTAAAATATTACTTCCTTAATCAAACCAGCTAAGCCATTTTCGGGTTTCATTGGAGTGTTGGCACTTGCTATAAATAAGTGAATTTTATTTTGAATTTTGGGCACATGGACCCAAAAGGTTTGCCACCACTGGTCTATAGCCATAATACTTAATAGATTCATTTTCCTACTTATCCAGACATCACACAAAAAAGAAATTGTTTAAAACAAGCAGTGACTATACATCTGGCAACAGGATGAATAGAACCGAGGAATATCTTTACGGAAACTGGATGAGTGGGGGCTGGGGGATATCCTAATACCAATTTGATGCATGGTACCTTTAAACTGCTGCGCGGTTCCTAGCTTATAGCTGCGCAGCGTAGAGGGAACATTTCTGGAAAGTATGTTGAATTATAATTCTAGTAATCATGGAGTATATTAGTATTAGAAAGGATACACAAAAAATACTTAAAAATTAAACACCTCACACAGAAACTTAGCCGTAACCTCCAAAATAATTATATAAACAGTGTGATAACTAAAGATAACAATAAAAACTTATGGTCCTTTATCAAATCCAAAAAAATGGAGCCTTCAGGTATAGCCACACTAAAAGACTCAAATAATAAAACCTATAGTGATAATGAAAATAAAGCTAATATCCTTAACAAATATTTTGCATCATCATTTTCTGCCTCAGGCGACAAGGAAATTTCAATAAATTTAAATAAATTGGAAGAAATAGGTAACATAACTGTAGATGAGATAGGTATACATTCACTCCTAAAAAACTTAAAAATAAACAAAGCTACTGGCCCAGATGAATTACCTGCCAGGTTATTAAAAGAATTAAGCAATGAACTGTCCCCAATCCTTGTAGTTCTTTTTCAGGCCTCTCTAAACCAGGGTAAAGTGCCCGAGGATTGGAAATTAGCCTATGTAACGCCGCTCTTTAAGAAAGGTGATAAGTCAGACCCTGGTAATTACAGACCTGTATCACTTACTAGTATCACATGTAAATTACTGGAACACATAATATATAGCAGAATAGTTAACCACCTTGACAAATATAATGCCCTATGCCCACACCAACATGGCTTTAGAAAGAACAGATCATGTGAAACACAATTGATAGGCCTAATAGATGATCTATCAAAAGGCTTAGATAATAATGATCAAATAGATACAATATTACTAGACTTCTCAAAAGCATTCGACAAAGTTCACCACCTTAGTTTACTCAAAAAACTTAAATACTTTGGAATCTCAGGTCCCTTACATCACTGGATCCAAGATTTCCTATTGGGTAGGGAGCAAACTGTAATAATTAATGGTTCTAAATCTACACCAATAAAGGTTAACTCAGGAGTTCCACAAGGAACTGTCCTAGGTCCCTTACTATTTTTAATTTATATAAATGACTTACCCAACAATATCTCAACAGGAACTAAAGTTAGGTTATTTGCTGATGATTGTATAATCTATAGAACAATCAAGTCAGAACAAGATAGCAAAATTTTACAAAAAGACTTAGATGAATTAATAAAATGGGAAACTAACTGGAGTATGTCCTTCCACCCAGAAAAATGTCAACTGCTAAGAGTAACAAAGAAAAAGAAACAAATAAATTCAAAATATTTCATTCATGGAAAAGAACTAACCCAAACTAAAGATGCGAAATACTTAGGAGTCATAATAAATGAGAAACTATCTTGGAATCCCCATGTCAATGAAGTTATTAAAAAATCAAACAAAACCTTAGGCTTTATAAAAAGAAACTTTTACAAATGTAACAAAGATATAAAACTAAAATGCTATCTCACCCTGGTGAGACCTATACTAGAATATGCATCTTCAGTATGGGACCCATCCACCAAAGAAAATATTGATAAGTTAGAACAAATACAAAAAAGAGCTGCCAGATTCATTACTGGAGAATATTCAAAACTGACAAGAGTAACACCATTAGTTAAATCATTAAACCTTGAAACACTAGAGGATAGAAGAACCAAGAGTAAATTAGTAATTATACATAAGGCAATTAATTCTAATTTAGAAATACAACACAAAGATAACCTAATACAACCCTCAAATAGACATAAAGACAAAAACACCTTTCTTATTCCATATGCAAGAACAAACACATACAAGTTTTCTTTCTTTCCGTCCGGTATTCGGGCGTGGAATGGGTTGCCTGAAGAAACCAGGAAAGCCACCACTTTATCATCTTTTAAAACTCTAGTAAGAATACAGGACTAAACACAAACCATAGAAATACGTAGGACGCAATAATCTTCTGTACAGAAGGAGCGTCTGTAACATATAAGATAAGATAGTATAGCGCCCCAAATTATTTCTCCTACACTCTTTACTTAAAAGTGACAGTGAAATTTCTTTCCAAGTTTTCATCTTAATTTTAGTACTTCGATTTCTAAATAATATAAGAATTAAAAATGTATTTTTAAATTTGTTGTTACTTTGTTAAAAAAAGGATTATTAGGCAAAAGCAATCCTGTTTTTAAAAAAATATATTTCATATTTAAAGGTCTTCAATCTAAATTTTGACTGCTGGGTAAAATATGTCACTCACTTGGTTTATTGTTGGAAAAACCAGTGCTATTGATAAGTTGGTGTCCATTATTGTTTAAGGAAATCATTGTCTCTTATTTTATGAAATGTAATATTTTTTTCCAATTATAAATAAGTTTTGACTATAAGCTCCCTGCTAGATTTGCTTACAGTATTAGGATCCCATTCCCATTGAATGTTCCCAGCTAGGCACCCAATAAACTGTTTAAATATACTTTTTTAAAAAAATAATATTTTTTTAATATCCTATACAGATTTTCAACATGTTGAAAATAAAATACAAATTGAGTTTGGAAATTCTAAATGCTGTTCAAAAATTCACTGACTAGTAAGTAGTATTGTTTGTAGGTGTAGTATAATAAATATTGTAGTAAAAGTGAATGACAATCAGAAATGAAAAGTATTAATATTGACCAGTGAGAGTATGTCATAGTTTACCATAAAATTAAAGGCTCAGTCTTACTTTTTCATTTGGCATTGTATTGAGGTCAATAAAAAAACAACAACTTTTTATTGCAGAAAGAATCTTAAGTTAACATCTTAAAAATGTTAAATGATGAGGAGAAACACATTTGCAAGGAAATACTGGAACACTTAAATGATGAAGACCTGCGTTCCTTAGCTTCCACAAGCAGCAACAGAGTTGTAGAAACATATAGCAGGAAAGGTTTGTTTATAGCTTAGACATGTGTTACGAATGATAGTAATAGTAAACAAAATGAGGGGTAGGACTGCAATCAGGCTTATAAAAAATTTAATGGAAAAGTCGTAAAAAAGGTAAGGGTTAGCCTGACAGGACGAAACAAAACAGCGTAATGAATGATACCATCAGCATAACATTTATCATTTTGTGGTCTTTTAAGACCTAAAATTATACTTAAACTAAGTTATACTTATACCAATATATAGAAAGAAAATCATTAAATAAGGTGTGTTGAGCACAATCTCTTTTAGTATTAGTAGTCTATTACTAAAAATTATTACAGCCCAGGGTATTTTAGTTTATTTTGTCTCTCTGATTGGAGTTAACTTAGATACATATGACAGCTTAGTTTTACATTTTACTTATTCTTGTAGTATACGCTTGTTCCTGGAGGAAGGGTTGTGGCCAATGTGATATTTGTTTTGCTTTGTCACTTCAGACGTACCTATACCCTGTTCAATAACTTCCATCCTACCTACCTGATAGCAGATCAAGCCCACCTTTTTATCTTAATATATTTTGGCAAATTTTAGCCTTGAAAACTGATAACAAATGATACTCTTACAAAATGAATGACTTTAAAGCTTCTAATTTATTTCTGAAAATTAAAGATATGCAATTTTATTTTTTTAATTTTGACACTTTTTTAAATAAATACTTTATGTTATAAAAAAATTTAAATTTAAAATCAAAACCTGATTTCTGAAACTAGTGCGTAATAAGAGCATAAGAACCTGGTTGTGTATCAAATTTTTTTAGTTATTATTAAACAGTCTACATCTCCCAAACATAAAAAGAAAATATGATCGAAACAGCATAGACTAAAATAGTAATTGAATCGGGTATAGAAGAGCCTGTCAAGAGATCACTAAACAATGAACGTATCAGCAAAAAAGCTTCTCCAGCAAACAAATAAAAACAAAAAATAATATTAAAATACAATTAAACTAATCTTTAGTGTTTAGTCAAAGAAGACATCAAACAGAAAGAGATTGAATTTAGTTAAATGTAGGTTTATAAATGTGAAGGGAGGAGTCAGTGGGTTCAGGTGTTCTGCAACAGGGTTGTTTGAATAAAATAGGTTATTGAATAGGGTATGAGTGAGCCAAAAAAAGATGGCACAAAAAAACCAAACAAATAGATTTCATTACAGTCCTAGGCTACTTTGCAATTTGTTCTCAAATGATTTATGTATACCAGTGTAACTACCCCATTTGCAGATTTTTCATCGTTTGACATGCTTTTTCCTTTTTTATAATCAATCATTAGCTGAGTTAAAAATCTTAAACACTTATTCAGCCATGCTGCATAAGTTTAATCTTGTTGGATTCAGTTTAGTTGGTACCACCATAATTTGCATCATTACATGTAATGAAATCATTTATGATCATTCTAAAATTAGTCAAATATTTATTTTTTACATATTTTCCATTTCATGCTTTGAAAAATTATAAACTTGTATTTTGTTTTTGTTTACAGAAGCAGAAAAGGCGGTTTTAGCATTCACACAAACTATTTATGAATTTTTTAAGCGTAGGAAGATAAGTAAAGATATTCTCCTGAAGTATTTGTATAGCAAAGATCTGCCTATTCCTCTGAATGCTGATAAAGATGGACTTGCTGAATATATCATCAATATTTGTTCTACAAAGTCATTGCAGCTAAAGGAGGAGAAGAAATCTCCTAAAGAGGATGTTAGAGATAGACATGATAAAGTTGCATCATCTCATTATCAACACAATCAGGTAGATATAGTTATCCGTGACAATGAATTTATAAGATTTATTGACATAAATATTTTAATCTTCTTAAATTGTTCATTCTCCTCTTACAGTGGAAAGAGTAAAATGACCTGTTTTTTTCAACATGTCAAAGATAAAATCATCTACTCTCATAAATATAATGGGGGAATCTATTTGCAAGTTGATTTGAAATTTCATTTTTTTTAGTAATTTTAATGTTAACATGGAAGTCCAGCTAAAAACCTTTTTTCAGCAGAAAGAATTTAACACTTATCTTTAGTGCGATAATACAAATAATAAATATAGGCATAATGACTTCATGTATCATTACTCTGGAAAAGCAAGTGTCTTATTTATTACTTTAAAAAATTTTACATTAAAAAAATCAACAAAAAAACCCAACCTTTTACATCTTTTTAACTTTTTACTTTTGAATGACACATTTTGAAATTACACCAGGATCTGGTACCAATTATTATTTTTGTATTGCAATTAATGTTGTTGCACAATTGTAGACAGGCACCTGACGTGGAGCATCAGATGGGAAATATTGCCTTAGCATTACAATAGTCCATGCTTAGGCTCTAATTATGAGGAAATATTAAGCTATGTAACATTTGTTTTGGAAAATCAAAAGAGGAATAGGTTTTTCAAAATTTTAAAATTATTTACTCACATTTTTAATTTTAAACTACTTTATCTTCACTTACTAGTTACTGAGCTTAATAAAAGATGATTTTTACCAAACATCTGATCAACTTCCACAGGTAACTCCAGAGCAAGTCCATCATGTCCAGACAGTATTCAACTACAGTCCCACCAACATAACAATTAATGTCAATATGAGTCATTCAGCCAGTGTCTCAATGGCTAATCCAGATCAGGACTTTGCAGAGGCATTTGTTAAATGGTTTTATGAAATGTTAAATTCTAACAACCCAACATTCAGCAAGACTGTAGGGAGCTTTGGACCTCAGCACTTCTGGGACAACGCTCAGCTCTTTCTTTCTATGAACAGTAGGGGTTCAAAAATTGAAGATGTCGTCTGTGGCAGCCCCCTTGTGGCAAATCGACTTTTACAATTTTCTACAGAAGATCACCTGTTGTTTAGCCCCAATGTTAGTGCAGAGGGTGTGAAGTGCAGGTCAGATCCCCATGGTTTGAAGCTTTTATTGGTTTGCGGCACTCTCCACAAATTGAATTCTTGTGTAGGGAAATTCCAACAATGTTTTGGTTTAGTGAAAGAACCTATGTCACAAGATGTTTGGAAAGTTAAAGTGGCATGTCTTAAAATGGATGAAGAATCAGCTCTGATAGTGCCAAGACTCACTGACTGTGCTGATATCCAATGTTTAGAAGGGCACACTATTAAAGTTTTACAGCAATCGCTAGTGCAGTAGTCAAATGTTATTTCAAACTCAGTTACATATTTTTTATCTTCCTGTTATTTTATTTTGTAGTTGTACAGCTTTTCCTTTTGTTTAATTTAAGCTGACACATAATGAAGATTTTTTTGGTCAAATTTTTATCACCTGTGTTTTATGCCCTTATAATATTCAATCTATTGAGAGCATTGATTTAGTCACACATTCTTGGCATTTTCTTTTACTCCCCTTTTTTGGACATGGACTATTGGTTATCATTGGCTATAACACTCAAAATATCAATAACTGAGAACTGTCTTGAATTTTAAATTGTAATTTGTTAAAGTGTTTTTTAAAAAAACAATTTAAATTCTAATATTTCAGTAAAATTTAAAGCTGGATTTAAGCTTTGTGTTTTCAAGCACAATATATTCTATGTCTATGAATGCCTGAAAGTGATATACATGTATGTAATAGTCTTTGTAAGCTGAAAGTGATATACATGTATGTAATAGTCTTTGTAAGCTGAAAGTGATATACATGTATGTAATCGTCTTTGTAAGCTGAAAGTGATATACATGTATGTAATAGTCTTTGTAAGCTGAAAGTGATATACATGTATGTAATCGTCTATGTATGACTGTAAGTGAAATACATGTTGCTCCTTAAAATAAATGGATGTTTTTTATGTTGAGATAAGAAAAACATAATGTAAATAAGGCATTAAGATTAAAAGAGCAGGACCTTTTTCCCACCAATCACAGAACAAGGTGATGGAAAGAGAAACATTGACATGTTGTTTATGACTTTCTGTTTTGGTTGAATTAATTTGAGTGTTAACATTGATGTTTTGTAGTGTCCTTAATTTCTGTATTTTCAATATCCATTATCTGCAGTTCATCACAAATTTGTGCTTTAAACCAACACCATAAATACTATACTTGGAAGGTAGACCAGGTTAAACATTTAGTAGTGTTAACAGATCTTTGGCAGTGGTTTTATTTAATTCTTTGGTATCGGCTGAGTTTGTAACAATTATAATTCATTATTTTTTAACATTTACTTTGTTTGATAAATTTATTTTGTTTCATAATTTTAATTTCAAGTGCAAAACAAAAAGACATTGTTATTTTGAGTTTGAACTATTTTCTTTTTTGAAACGGCAACATCTTCACCCTGTACACAACAAACATTCGAACAAATTATCACTTCAGTGTTTTCATTTATTAAAAATCAAGATTCTCAAAATATAGTGACTATTAGTAAATTTATTTACTACATCCTCGTTGAATTATAATTTTAAGGCTGGTGCTGGTACTGCCGATGTAGACTGTGAATTTTTAAATGGGCAATGACCTGTGAGAATAAGTGTTGAAACATGAGTAAAACTAAAAAAAACTGAACAACCACTAAACTGAACATAGGGGCCTGGGATTACTCTCTTAAGGACTTGGCTAACACCTGGGCACCCTGCTCCTTCTGCTTTGCAGTGTTGCCTAAAGAGTGAATAACTCTTTCAACATGTGAATAATCAAAAGGACAATAGGATGATAAAATGTAGCACCAGTGCTCTATAATAGCTGCCAGCAATGTTCCCTCTAAAGTTTGTTGGTCCGTGTGCAAAGTAAAAATACTAGGATGCAAAGTTGCACACCATCCATTTTTTTGCAATATTTTTTACAAAATTAGCTGTGCAGTAAATTCTAAACTGCTGTGCAGCGTCAGTCATATATCCGAGTGGCCGCACAGCATAAAGGGGTCATTGACTGCCAGGTTTAAATAGATAGTGTTTCATGTTCTTAAATGAGTTGTACTGTTCAAGTAAACATGTCCCATCTACCCACGACTGAAATTTAGTTCACAATTTTGGGAATTATTCAATATAGACAGCACTGCTGTGTAACATCTAAAACCACTTGCTATATTTCACCTTCAAAATTTCATCAACATTAAATAAATTTTCAAAATATATAATTTTTAAAAAAATTTTTCTTCAAAAATTTAACTATTGTATGGTTTTTCATGATAAAGTAAAAAACATGCACAATAAAAATGTCTTCAATGAGACCATTTAAAAATACTAGTATTTATGCAATAATTCATTTTGCTAAGCATAGCAAATGCAAAGATAAGAAAATGGACCATAAAATCGTTTGTTAATAATTTTATGTATTGAGTATCAAATATGTGCACATTTAAAAGAAAAAGTCATAAATAAATTTTAATTAGAAAATTTATGTTTTTATTTGTACCAGACGTACTTAGCATTACATATGATCTGGCTACAATTTCTTGCTCAATGTTTAACACTGAACACCTAATAGCCCAAATAATCACAAACAACCTTCATAACATCAAATCATGAATTTCCGACACATCCAACACTCAAAAATATTACCTAAAACTTTAAAACTTAGAAACATGTTATCTTTTAATACTCTTCTAAAATGTTGATAAAAGAAGGGAGACATAAGGGATCAATTAAAAGTAAGCAGATGTGTGTTATATATAGTCCTGTCAACAGTTCCCTGGGTACCCGTTGCCATGCCAATACATGAGTATTAAAATTGCCACAGGATACCAGTGAAAACATGGCTGCAATGTCTAGAACAATAGTGGACAAACTGCAGCTCTTCTGTGTTCAAATTGCAGCTCGCAAAAATTTATCAAATTAACATTTTTCATTTTGAAATATTCGCTGTGAAATAGATTTAACATGAAAACGCTTCAGAAGAAGTATCTGCCAGCAAGTAATAAAGTAGGGGTTGGACACACTACAATGTGAACATGAAACAAATATTGTAAAGAACTAAAAGATTTTGGTTCCTTGGTTGAATCAATGACAGGATGCTTACTTGTCTTAGAAATACACAAATAACGTGGCGCACAGTTGTCAAAGAGGGCGTCATAGTAGCCGAGGAGCGAAGAATGGAGGAGGCTGCAGACAGAAGAGCTAGGAGAAAGGCCAAAACATTTGGAAGCACAGAACTCGTGTGTAAAGACTGTCACTCAAGGATAGGACTGCACAGTCACGCGAGGAAATGCAACCCAACCCAACGGTGATGCACCATCGTCTCGCGAGACGGAAGGATGCCGGTAGACACAAATAACATTGATTTTATTTAAAACAAATATCTTGTCTGCCATGGTGGCTGAAGTAATGTCAAATTTAGAATAATATATTTCATTGCTTATAAAACTTTGCCTTGCGACTTCAGTCTCTTCGAAGACCTAATATTTGGCAGCTCTTCACTTTGTTTGCCAGCAATGTTCTCTTGTGCTGGTCTCTTTCTTTTTGTCTGAGCTAATGTCTCGCCTTTGACCTTCACTGCAGTTCTAGAATTTTCAATGAAACATTCATCGCCTTCTTTCCCATTTGATTTCTCATCACGTTTTTTTGTTTTTCTTCCCGATGCTTTTCTTTTCTTAGTATCATTCCCAACTTGCCTTTTACTTTGTTTCTCTATAGGCTGAATTTCTTTTTCCTGCACAACTTTGTGCTTGGTTTTAAGTTTTTGCTTTGAAAGGTCTGGTTTCTCCTAGAGAAAAAATATAATAAGATTAAATTTGATTTTATTTTAGTTCACATACTTAGAAAATACAAGGAATAATCTATCCAATTCAAAGAATGCATTATAGCTATTTTAGAACATGCAAAGGCTAAATGGTGTAGCCCAATTTAATTATTTACTGTTGAACCTTATGATTTAAAATTTACTTTAACTTGTTCATCTACTAAACACTTGAAAAATATTTTTAAAGATGATTGAAACAGTTATGGGAGCTGTTAGCTCTAAGGTTCAAGCAAAATAAAAAAAATCTGGTGTGGACAGTTGCAGAACATCCATTATTTGTGTGTGCATAAAAACATTTATTATTGTAATCCCCATCAAAATTTGCTGCGCAGCAATTCAAAGCTGTTACACTGAAACTGTCAGAAATCTGCATGGCTGTGCTGCTTAAAGGAAAATTAGGGTGTAGGTAAGCCTAAAAAATATGCAACAACAACAAATGTTTTGGCAAAAGTCTTCCTCAATGAGTACACTTTAATAAGAAGATTCTTTCAAACTTCCTTTTGCCCTATTCAATAAGTTCTATTCTACGTAGTCTAGTTGCAATCCCACCACACTTAGTCAAAAAAATTAACTCGCTCTACCTCAGCTTCTTCCTTTTTCACAGATGGAGTACTGGAAATCATAGCTTTGCAAAGACCACGTGACTTCTGACCTACATGAAAACACACATTTTTTAATGTGAACATTTTGATAATGTTGTTCTAATAATAATCATACCTAAATGTATTTACTACATTATATAGAATAGGACTGGGATAAAGCTTTGAAATAAAAAAAAATAAAATACACAAATAAATTGTTTTATCAAACAATAAATGAAAGCTTTATAAATTAACTGTTACAAAATTTGTATTTAATGCATAGTTTTAGTGATAAGAGACTTTGTCAGAATTCTATCATGGAAAATATAAATACTATGGTACTTCGAGATACAAATGCTTCAAGATAAAAAAAAATCATGTTAAGCCTGGTCCCTATTGGAACTCAGGACGTGTTAGCGCATTTTCGTATTATGTATCAGTACTTATGTTAGATATCAGCATTATGTAGTTATCAGTAATTGTGTTTAGATTTTAGACATATTTTTATGAATTTTCTTGTGTAATGAATATACCTGACATTTTTTTAAATTTAAAAGTCATTTCTTTACATTTAAAAAAAAATTATTTTCTATTTAATCTAACTACAAGTCACCACAAATGATGACGTAAAACTCTCTAAACTTTTACACATATTCTAATGACGTCAACTAAAAAAAAAAACTAATTCTTTTGCACCCTTTCGCACCACTCTTCAATGCTTGAAAAACTGTGTATTCGACTTCCGGCAATGGCGGCCGTTCCCTGCGCCAGTGTTACCTCTCGATTCGCAAAGTTTTTTGGTAGTTTTAACGGGGTTTTTTAATGGATCGAGAAACTGAGTGTTGATGCACAAATGGCAGGTCAGGACATACAAAAAACATATATACATCATGGGTTTAGGACTTATGGATGCTGTGATCAAGGGTGATGACGGACGGACGGACGGACGGACAAAACGGGTGCAATAGCGCATTCGACTTCTCGAAAATACGCTAAAAATCCAAGATAGGAAAATTTTTTTTTTCAAAGATATGAAAAAAACCCAAAATACGAAAAAACGCACAGCTGATTAACCCAGGAAATAACATGACATCATTCAAAGTGCCACCAACAGTTGTGCTGTTTTATTGGTCAATTCCAGCCCTATTGCTATGTTTCAGGTGTGTGTTTGTGCGTGTCATGCATGCTTTTTTTCTGTGTAGTTGGTTTGTTGTTGTTGAACCTTCTTGTCCATGAGGGAGATCCACCGATCATCGTCGGCATCTGCACTTCCTCAAAGGACATAGGCCACCTACAAGAGACCTCCAGGCATCTCTATCCTGGGCCATTTTCTCCAGGATCTTCCATTCATGGCCAATTCTCTTGATGTCTGCCTCCAATTCTCGGCACCAAGTGTTTCTTGGATGGCCTCTTTTCCGTTTACCCTGTGGGTTCTATTTCAGGGCTTGCCTTGTTGTATTAGTGAATTCTGAGAATCCTTCTTAGACAATTGTTGATGAAGGACTGGATTCTGGTCAGGTTTAAAGCCGTTGTTCTCCATGTCTCAGCTCAATATAGCAGCACAGGTTTCACCCTAGGTAGTTGGTTTGTTGTTGGTGAATTCTTTGGGAAAGCGTATTCTTATGACACAAAAGCCATCCCAAAACAAATTAATTTCGTTTCTAGAGGTACCATTGTATTTTTTATTCTTTTCATTTTTAAAACACTCAGGGCAAATTTTAACTATCTGGATTACTGGCCCTGGTTATTCTTGTTAAACATAATTCAACAAGATCTTTTCCAGAAAATATTGTTTTTCATTGGGAAAAAAGAAAAAGTAATAATAATATTGTAAGATTTTTTCCCACATTAAAATCTCTACTTAAAAAAAGCTAATTTATCAGGAGTTAGTAAATAATATTCTGAATTGAAAAGGGCTCTATTAAACTTTCAGTAATTAAAAAAAATTGTACAATCTAAGTAACAGTATCTGTTTTGATCATACTATCTTATGAACTGGTATTCAAAATAAATTGTCTGACAAATTTATCCTTGTTTAATCAAAACCTTTTAGCAAAAAAAGAAAAAATAAGAAACAAGATGCAAGGAAATCAGCAATTAAATAATTATTTTTGAGGATTCTTATAACATATCTACAGCAATATATATAAAAACAATCATGTTTTTTTTTTTTAAATTACTAAATTTTATGAATGATAAAATAGAAACTTCTAGAAATAAGTACAGTTTTTGTTTCAAATTCAAGCAATACAAAATAAGATTGTAAAATTCTTACTAGATGGCACCATTGGGCCAGCCGGCCCAGTAAACCAAATAGTTCTTTTATTGTGGTCCACCAGGTTTTTCATTCCTGGCTTATAATAGCATTGTAGCCATGTAGTGAATGACAAACTTCCATCCCCCTGATCCTCAAACATATCATCCAGTGTGTACTTTGTTGATCCTACAGTTACAGAGGAAATTAAAAATATACACATAGAATACACATAGTTGATTAAATCAAGCAGTTGAAAAGAAATGAAACAAATTTGGTCATTATGGTTTGGGATGTACATCTCAATGTCATGTCTAACTTATTGAGACTACAGAAGTTTGTTAGCTTTTGCCTTAAAAAATGAGAGACATTATTCACAAACCCATTTTAAGGATAAGGTGTGATAGAGTGTAAAGATACCTCAATCATTATTTACCTAAGTTGACAACCTCCAATGGCACAGTGTGGCATAATTTTAACAACTCTTGAGCTTGGGGTGTAAGTTTATCTGTAGGTGATTTGGTTTTAAAATCTTGCTTGTCTGAGTTATTCTCTGACAATTCTTTTACATTAATTGATGTTGCCACGGCTGAATGATCCTCTCCATTGTTTGCAACTTTTGGTTGCCTTTTCCTTGATTTTTTACCAGTTGATTTTTGGTTCTGAGCTTTGCTCTCTTCAGTTTCGGATTCCTGAAAGTTAAGGTTTAAAATGAATACAAAATAATTAAAAGAATTAAGCTCTAATGTTTAAACAATAAAATTTGGCTTAAGACACTAGCAGTTTGCTAATTGAACTGTCTCATCATTTAATAAATATCTGAAGTGATGCTAAGGTTTGGCTGGACCTCTTTGAGTCTAGTGAGACATTTAGTAAATTTTATATTTTTTTTACAGCCTGATTTCAATGATTTTATGATTATTCAACATGTTCAATAAGAATTTTCCTGCTACTTATGCTCTGGAGAAAATTCCTAAACTTTAACTTTAAATGAAATTAAACCACCAAAACATTCAGTATAAATTATATAGATGACTTTTCAGACAGATTATGATTATGTCACAACTGTATTTTCAATGACAGCTTATCACCCTCATATTGATAATTTATTTTTAAGTTCTAAAGCCGTAGCCATAACAAAAGTTTAATAATTTGTCTCAGAAAATGATAAGTTTGTATTTATTGTATACAATCCTAAAATGTGATTGCCTTTGTTTTGTAAATTTCAATTCATTGTTAATTCCTATTAATATATATTGTTCATACAAGGTTAGATGATATATTTGAAAGTGCTAAAATGTCTTTCTCTTTTTTTAATATCAGTAATTTTTATCAGCAATGAAAAAAAAACATATTTACTTTTTACAATTAATTTTCAGTACAATTTTTAAAAACATGTGTAAAAACTAAATTTCTTTAACTTTAAATGATATATTAAATTTTATTTCAGCAGTTGATTTGATGATAATTTTGTAATATTTAATCAGCATTCTCTACATCTATACTTATATAAGTGTAAAAATGATAAAATTCATAAAAATTTTTTAGTCTGTTATTATTTTTTTGAGAAACAACACTAAGGGTCAAACTCTCATGTTATTCTAAGAATTTAAGATTTAATTTAGAAGCAATTTAGTTTTTGTTCTGTCTTAAACTATCAAAATACCTACAAGACAGAGATAATGTATAGAGCAATAAGGAAAATAATACAAAACTAAATCTACTTCTAAGAAAATTAGGAATTAGTCTTTTTAATAATATGTCAAAAATTTAATACTAGCCTTTCATAATTAAATATTTACATTTTTAATCTCTTCTTTTATATGTGAAGTTTCTTCTTTACACTCATTTATTTGAAGTACATTGCTGGCTTTCTCAAAAGGTGGAATCTTACATCTAGAAGAATAAATGAGAACAAAAATTCACATTTGTGTAATACTTCCTTTAAGTGCATATTTATTAACTAAGCAAATGTTGTCCTTGTAAAGTGGTGACATTTAGGATCATTATTTATCAAATAAAACCATCAGTGGGGTTCCAGAGCTTTGAATATTGAAAGAGAAATATTCAATACAGACCTGTAAAGAATTTCTGCTCGTAGGTAATTTCCAATGCCATTGAAAAATTTTTGGTTAAGCAATACTTCACATATTGGTTTATTGAAGGCTGGATTATCCAGATTGTTGACTATATTTTCCCTGAAATATTAGAAATGATAATCTACAAGTTAGAAGCTTTAAATGCTATAAAAGATGGATTTTGTTTCAATAAAACTTAAAAACAATAACAATAATAAATCAAATTGCATTTTTGTTGAAATAAACGTAATAAAATAAGTTAAAATAAGTTTTAAAACAGTTCAATTTTCATATTAGGATTTATTCTTTCATACAATAAAATACTTGTTTAACAATTATGCTGGTGTTATAAAATAAAGAATTTGAAGAAAAAAAGGAATTAAAAACTGGAATAACAACAAGTTACATATTTAAGAACAAATTTAAAGACTGAACAAAACTTTATTTTAATAAACCTTAAACATGGGACGTGGTGGTCGAGAGGTAGCGCTCTCGACTGTCACACTGATGGTCACGAGTTCGAATCCACACGAAAGTGAGGATTTGTTCTCGGGGCCTGAGGAGTCCCCGAGTCACCCAGCTCCGAATGGGTACCTAACTAGACAATAGTTAGGCGGCTGGGGTAATGCGTGGAACCCCTATAGCCGTGGCCTGTGACCGCTGCATCACTTGCCAACAGATCATCTCTCATGGTCTGTGGACGCAATTATCTTCTGCATAGAAGGAGCGTCTGTATATCTAAGATATAAGATATAAGATACATATTTTTAAAAAAGACTTATTATAGCATTGTAAATAAATAATAAATAGGAATGCATGAATTTTAAGTCATATTGTTTTATAAAAGGATTGTGCAAACATTGTATAATAAACAAACAAATCTAGACTGCTTAACAGATGTAGGAAATAACAAGTAAACAGTTTCCTAAATCAAGATCTTTTTGCATGCCACCAATATTATTTTCAGTCATAAAAAATTGTAAAACTTACACAAATGCTTCATATTCACTAATGACACAAGGGCCTCTATCCGTTGACCATTGTCCTCCCACAAACCATTTGCCAAAACGTCGATAGTCAACAAAACTAAGGGACATTTTAGGTTCACATTTTGTGAGGAAGCGCAGGTGAGAATGTTTCGGGCATTTGTCTTCAGGAGTAAAGTCAAATTTTCCACTCATTCCAAATGTAAAACGGATACTTAAATTATTTTTCAGAGATTGTATGGGCTCCAAATGGAATTTTAGAGACTTCTTTTTAGCCTTATTATTATTATCTAATACTGTATTCAAATGAAGCATTAACTCTTTCCCTTTAGACTCTGCACTTATGGTATAAAGTGGTTCATCCCATTCAATATCAGGACATTTATGAATTGGATTCCTGAGAATCTTCCCACTGAAGACAAGGTCCTTGCAAGTCTTGTTTATAAATAAACTTGTTAAATGTAGCTCTGGACCTTCTGGCATCTTTAGGTGTTGTTATCCTGAAAATGAAATAATGTTTTAAAAGTTGAGGTAGGCCAGAACTGTATAGAAAAAAAATAGATAGTATAGTATGGTATAGGCTACAATTACATGTGACGACATGTCTAAAACCAAAGTCTACTACTACAACTACTACTCTAACTCTAAAATAATAGTTTAGATAAGCGTAGGACGCAATAATCGACAATCCTCCAAATCCCGGTCCCAAATTATTTTGTGTGTGTTATCAAATAGATATGTTGCATGCTTAGTAGTTACTTAAGGCTTAAGGAAACGGTTATAAATTATAAACAATTACGTCATAATTGACACCAATTTGTTAATCAGCAGATTTTTCAGTGTATTTTCATATTTTTCAAAATATATTACTATTCAAAATAGTATTACAATTACTACTATTACTATTAACTATTAATTAGTAGAAATAGTTACGTAAGTTAAGCTACAAAGACAAATACTAATAGTAAATAGGCCTACTTATAAAAATACATTGACATTATTATTAATCATTAATATTAATTTAATAATACTTCCGGACGTCTGTCTCCTTATCTACCGTATATTATATTTATATTAGAGTATTTTTACTATTATTATTTAAATTTTATCAATAATATTACTAATACTAATACTACTAATTACTACTAATACTAATAATGACTAATGATACTATGACTCTATGACAATCGCACTTAACTTAGACTTAATGAACTTTATGCACTACTTTTAATATATGAATCATGAAATTTATTGATAATTCAGCAGATGCACAGCGCACGAAGTTCATGTCTTAATTTAGGTATACCTAAACGTTTGAAACAAGGCAAATGATTGACTGTTTTCCAATAAAATGAGACACTACTTGTGCTTTTAAAATTATCAGGTAATACTGTTAAGTAATAATCTAATTTGCCGGGAGTTTAAGGTCAAGGCACTTAGTACCTAGGGTGAACAGTATAGTTCTACGACCATTTTATAAAGTACTTATTAATTTAAGTGCTATCATCACTAGACAATGGGTTTCAGTTTCAAACCACTAAGAATATTTAATATTAACAATTTTACTTAAGATTAACAAAGAAAAAGAAACAAATAAATTTCAAATATTTCATTCATGAAAAAGAACTAACCCAAACTAAAGATTCAAAATACTTAGGCTAACTTCGCTAAGTCTTATGATAATTGATAAATGATAAACTATCACTATCATGTCATGGAATCCCCATGTTAATGAAGTTATTTAAAAATCAAACAAAACCTTAGGCTTTATAAAAAGGAACTTTTACAAATGTAATAAATTTAAATAAAATATATAAAACTAAAATGCTTTGTTGAGGCCTGTAGTAAAATATGCATCTTCTGTAAATTAAGGACCCATCAACCAAAGAAAACATTAATAAACTAGAACAAATTCAAAAAAAGAGCAGCTAGATTCATTACTGGAGAATATTCAAAACTGACAAGATTTACACCATTAGTTAAACCATAAAGTACGTCACGCTATTTTTGACAATTTTTAACCCCCCCTCCCCCTGTCACAACTCTCGGACCCACCCCACCCCCTTTAAAGTACGTCACACATTCGTATAAAATATATTTTTTATTAACAAAATTATGAAAATTTAACATAAAACACGGTGACGTCACACATGGCCAGATACCCCCCCCCCTGTCACAAACTGTCACACTTTCTTACACACCCCCTCTCTGGAGCGTGACGTACTTTATGGACGGCCCCATATGCATTAAATTACGGTGATACACGTAGCGTTTTACTTACATTTAATTACACAAATTTCTTTACACAAAAGTGACCAAAACCATTCTGCAAGTCAGTTGTTTTTAGGTTTAACTTCTCTAGTAATACTAGTATGACAGGATCAGTTTCAATTAACAAAGAACTTTGCTGCTTTCCGCAGAAATTATTGTTGGAAAATTGGAAGTATTTGTTAGACCAAGTGTAAATATGAAAAAAAACACAACTACGTCAACATGTGACAGAGAAATTTAAAAAAAAAAAAAACGAACCTTAATGAGATAATGGTATCTTTATTAGCACCAAGCAGCAAATGACAATCACAAATCTTATTGCAAAGTTCTCACCCTTCACCAGAGGCGTCACTAGGGTTGGTGTCATGCAGTTTGATAGGTCTTGGTGTCACCCCTTAACAACTTACCCCAAAGACCCCCGAGTCTGCCAATGAGAAATAACGAGAACATCATAATTTTCACTTTGGTGTCACCCTTTGTGATGGTGTCATCCGATGTGGTCCGCACCCCGAACTCCTTAGTGATGCCAGTGATGCCAGTGCCCGGTGCCCTTCACCATCAGTTGCATACAAGTTTCCAAAGTATATACACTTTTCACAGAGGACATGATATTCTCCTAAAAATAGTTTGTGGAACCTGCAGAATTCAAATTTTGAATTAAGGTCGTTCAATTTATAAATTAAATCGGGTTGGAAATAATCAAAAGCAGATTTTGCGACAAGCACAATCTTTTCCTCTGCTAAACTAAACACATATTCTGTAGACCTGAGACTAATCTCTTAAGGCCTTGGCTAATACCTGGGCAACCTGCTCTGTCTACTGAGCAGTGCCATACACATTGTCTTAACATACGATTCTTTTGCCTCCCGTATCTATGTCTAGAGCGGGACGCGACGTCAGAAGGTGTGAGACTGTCTCAGAGGCTTGGCTGCAATGACGGCAGTTCTAGTCCCTGTTGTGGTCTAGCCTGTTAATGTACGAGTTGGTTGGCAATGCTCTGTGCGCATTTGAGTCAGTAAATTCCCATGTTAACGATTTAAACACCACCACTGGTCTGCTCGGCTTGGCCTTGGCATGTTAGCGAACTCTCCCTCCTGGCTGTCGTATTGTCAGCCCACTCCTGGTACCACTTATTCCTAATTTGGTCTAATAGCCAGGTCTTTGCTACGAGGTAGTAACTGGGATGTCTGGTTGGGGCTGGGCTTATTTTTGCCAGGGAGTCTGCCTTTTCATTGCCGTCAACATTCACGTGGCTTGGGATCCACTGCACTGTAACCTTACCACCAAGTCTTTCGAGCTTACCCACGTCCTCCAAGATAACATCAACCAAGTGGGTGATACGTTTTTCAATTAGCAGGTCGTTGAGAGCTGATCTTGAGTCACAAAACAAGACCGTGTCAAAACCTACTAAATCAGACCCTTGCAGTGTTTGGTGCACACTTTCCAGGGCCCTGTGTATAGCCCCAACCTCCGCATTGTAATTCGACGCCATAGTACCACAGGATCCCGAAAGTTCCTCTTTTGGTGGCCCCCCTATTTGGGTATAGGATGAGCGCACCATATCCTACAGTTCCTTCTCTCAAGCTGACAGATCCATCCGTGTGCACTTTCACTGGAGATCCCACGAAACCTTCTATCGTCTCAAGGGCAGCCACTTTCTGTACAATTTCAGGGCTGCGTTTCGCTCCTGCCGTGTCAGTCAAAGAAAAACGTATAGCTGGACGCGTAGCTTCCGCATAGGGTGGTTTAAGTGTTACACTAATATTTTGCAGTCTGTTTCCTCTGCTAAAAGACCAAGTTCTCGTGCTGAATTTCCTGGCAGTCTTGTGTCGCCGGATTCGTCATTTGTCACCCTTTCTGCATCCAGTATCTTTAATTTAAATCCTCAATAGCATCTTTGCACAGGTGTTTTCAATTGTTCTAATTTTTTTCTTTGATTTTTTATTTGATCAGAATGTTTAGGCTCAATCCAGTGTTTAGAATTGTTTACAGATCCAGTGCCTAATAAGTTTTAATAATTGATGGTCAAATAAGGGTTCACTTAAAGTTTTTTAAACTATTTCGTTTCTTCTAAATTTGCTGAAAATGCCAACGACATCGAGATTTTTTAAAATGTACGTCACGGACTATTCACCCACATCATCCTACGACCATGGTTTTAATTTTAATGGTAATGTTGTTTTTAGACAAAAGAAAAAACGGGTTCTATATACTTTAGAAAAATTCTTTAAGAACGTAATAAACAATATAAAGAGTCTAATATTCTGTTGACTGTGTCCAAATATATGTTAAATTTATAAAGAGAGTGGGGGGGGGGGGGTAAAAGCGATTGCTTATATGTTTTGCTTTTATAGCTGATGTGATTTTTGAATATTTTTAAAAATGTTTAACACCATTATTTCTTGGATTTCGAAAAATAACAACATTTGATTGTCCCAATGCTTTCCAAAGATCACTATTTGTTCCATGCAGTCTTTGATTGTCTGATGCTGCCCAAAGATCGTCATTGTCTAGTGATAGGTACCCATTGAAGCGAGCCTGGTGGACTCACGGAGGATAGAGCGCGCAGGAATCTCGACCATCGTTCCTTAATACACTTCTCCCTCTTGTTAAACCTTCTGCGGGTCACTTTACGGACTTCAATTGTGCGAAAGTCTTCGTCTTTTCTCATGGGATCTTAACTACATCCACTTTTTTTTATCCCCCGCCACCCCCCNCCCCCCCCCAAAATATTTTTTTAAAAAAATTAATTTAAAAAATAATACAACCGCTTCATTGTTTATTTTCGGGTTAAAACAATTTCGACAAGTGGGTGTGCATTTTTTTTTGTTATCCGGTGCATTGAGCACCGTCGCGTACTGTCTTGTTTCGTTTAGTGAGTTAGGCTTTAGATTTTTAGGTCTCTATTCTTGTTTAAATCTTCTCAACTGGCAACTATATTAAATTGAAATGATTGGGTTTTATCAGCTTCGTGGGAACTTTTCAGAATTATGAAAAAACCAACCGTTTCTCGGGATTTAAATGGTAACTGTGTATAATATTATATCGTATTTGTCATATTGTGACAGTGATTTCAGCTATATAAGTGATTTTTAAAGAAATTAGAGAGCTATAAGTTATAGTGTAATTGTGAAACGATAATAACTTTAAATGTATATAATCAGTGGCGTCGCTAGGGGGGTGCGGAGGGGACGGGCCGCCCCGGGTGACACCATCAGGGGGGTGACACTAGACCGTAAAATTCTATATATTCCCGTTATTTGGCACTGGAAAACTCGGAGGATCTCTATGGGTTAAATCATGAGGGGGTGACACCATGAGCTACCGCCCCGGGTGACACCATGAGCTACCGCCCCGGGTGACACCAACCCTAGTGACGCCTCTGTATTTAATATTATATATATTATATATCTATATGTGACTAACAATTTGTAAGACGTTTAAATTAGACCAAGCTTGAGTATATTAGTGGCAATTACTAAGACTACGAGTGAGAGAGACAAAATAGTTAAGAATGCAATTAAAAAAAAAAAAATTTAGGAAGAAGATTGTAAGAGGAAACAAATTCTATCGAGATGTATTGTCCGTATTAGATTATCTTTGTTTTATTGTCCGTATTTTCGTGTCCGTGTTGGATTGGCCATGTTGTATTGTCCATTCCATGTTATATTGTGCGTTCTGTGCTGTATTGTAAGTTCCGTTATCCGTGTTGTATAGTCTGTGTTGCATAGTCCATGTTGTATTGTCTGCGTTCTTATTCTCCGTGTTTTATTTTTCATAAAATATTGTCTGTGTTGTATTTCTGTGTTTTATTATTAGTCTTGTATTGTCCGTGTTGTATTGTCCGTGTTGTATTGTCTGTGTTGTATTGTCCGTGTTGTATTGTCCGTGTTGTATTGTCCGTGTTGTATTGTCTGTGTTGTATTGTCTGTGTTGTATTGTCTGTGTTGTATTGTCCGTGTTGTATTGTCCGTGTTGTATTGTCCGTGTTGTATTGTCTGTGTTGTTACTCTACAGGGAAGGATGTCTGTGTTCTACGTTATGCCCCAAACTATGGCACGGAAGTTAAGAACATCACCTTCCGTTGTGAACATGGCTGCTGTGGAACTGTTGGAAGAGAGTACTGTTGTCTTAGTGCGTAAGTTAATATTAATATATCAAGTAGTGCTGTCTTGATGCGTAAGTTAATACATCAAGTAGTGCTTTCTTACTACGTAAGTTAATACACCAAGTAGTGCTTTCTTAGTACGTAAGTTAATACACTAAGCAGTGCCGTCTTAGTGTGTAAGTGGTTACATCAACTAGTGTTGTCTCAGTAAGTAAGTGAATATTAAGCACTGCTTTCCTAGACAGAGCATACAACAGGAACTGTTATTCCTCTAAGTAAATGGATGCACAAAGAATATTTCACTATGTAAATTGATACACTTATTAAAGTTGTCTCAATACGTGGGTCCTGATAAATAAAAAAATGTTGCATTACTTAGGAAGTGGATACATCGTACTGTTGTATCATTAATTAAGTGGGTATAATGCAAAGGTTCCACTCTTAGTATGTGGATAAAATGTAAATATTCTTCATTAATTAGCTGTATAATTCAAAAACGAATTTTTTTATTACGTGACGGACATAAATTGAGTATAACACATCTTTAAGAACAACAAATGTTTGTTTGTGTGCTTTGCGATTGTGTGCGTGACTATATCAGAGTGATCATATGTGAGGGACAATATGTATCCTGCGTATATGTTAGAGATCATACGTCCCAATGTGATTATGTTAAAGTCCATCTCATGACAGACCAACGCTACTTGGAGCCATATTTACTGCTGCTCTCTTCGGCATCCTGTGCGTCATAGCGATCTCAGACTATCTCTACAAGAAATGTCAGAAACATTCAAGAGCACGTGCGGCTGGGCAGATCCCTGGTGAGTTCTATCAGAGTAATACTGTAATACAATGGTTTCTAATGTAAAAAAATACAATGTTATAGGGGAAAATATATTAGAAGCGCTAGTAGATATAAATTGTAAATTAGAAGACAGGTGTAAATTAGATATCTATGTACATGTTTACCAACGCTACAAACTGAAAAGATGACATGGAACATAAGTACACACTTTATTACAGTAACAATAGTTACATTGGGATATGCGCCACTCATGCGGCAACTATAGCTATCAGTAACCACTGGACGATTACACATGTTACACTAACGTTACACATATACCCGCGAAATGATTACACAATTTAATGTAACTCTGACGTCAGCAATTTGTCTGTGTGCGGTCTGCATAAAGAGTGTTAAATTTGTCTGAATTGTAAAATATAGTATTCAGTTTTAGATAAATATTTCGGCTAATAAATGAAAAACGTTATACGTGTAGATGTTTTACGTATATGTGCCATCACATATATCGTTTGTGTATCTGGTATTTCGAATGGAAGGTTGTGCCGTCATATATTTTAGTTAGGATATGATGTTTTACATTGATTGAATGCTATTGAATACTGACATGTGTGTTACTATTGTAATGTGAAGCGATTTTAGCCCAGTTGCTTGCTGGGATACAGGTCTAAGTTAACAAATCTCTCTCTCTCTCTCTCTCTCTCTCTATATATATATATATAAAATTCTCCTCATGCTTCAACCATGCCGGACACCAAGCTGTCTATTCCCACCGACCAATCAGCTGGCAAGAAAAGGTAGTGCAGAGGGTGGGGGTCATCGAGACCAAAAATGCGTTCAATTGAAGCCAATTACTTTGATCTTTCAGAACAATAGAATAGCATGTATCTCGTAGTGTAGGGGTTATTACATTCGCTAACACGCGGAAGGTCGTAGGTTCAAGCCCCAGCTAAGACATTACTTTTTTAATTTAAAAAAAAAATTGTGTTTGTGCCCGTTCATTTCTCACTTCCTTTTCGAACATGACTTCGCAACACGGCTGTAAACTGTGTTTCTCGACATTGGCATAAAACTTCGTGCTCTCCGTTGTGCTCAGTGACAGAAAAGTAGACACACACTCTCCTCAACAATTTCTTTCATAAATTGTCACCGTCACTTAATCATTAGCGGCGAATGCTACGACGCGGGTCGGCTAGTATATGTATAATTCACCAAAGGGAGTATGTGCAAACAAGCATGACGAATGACTCTGGGGTCATCCAATCAGTTTATGCTTTGGCAAGCGAAGGTGGTGGAGAGAGGAACAACAAAAGTATTTTGCGTTCGCTTGCGTTGTTCCTTCTCAGAATAACATGTCATTCGTACTGTAATGGTTATCACATCCGCCTTGCACGCGGAAGGTCTGGGTTCAAGCCCCAGGGAAAACAATATTATATATATATATATA
>MUZC01000218.1:81583-96367 GCA_002072015.1 Radix auricularia
ATCTATTATATAATGCGCTAAGGCGCATTTCCGTCCGTCAGTCAGTGTGTGTGTGTGTGTGTGTGTGTGAAGCCCCTATGTCCCGCAACTCTTGATTACTTTTTTAAAATTGAAAATATAGACGTAAAATCATAATGATTTTGGTTTTGAGATTAACAGAGCGCCTGGTTTTGCGCGCCGAAAAAAATGAAGTGGCGTCATGAAGCTTTTATTATATTAATTTATTTGATGTTACATTTTATGTTGATAATCCGAGTGTGTGAATAAGCATGTGTGCCAGTGTGTTCATATGTGTGTGTGTGCGCGGCTGTTTGTGCGTGTGACTGTGTGTTTGTATTAGTTGTGAAATAACGATTTATTTCATAGATTGCTAAAAGTGAAATTAAATATTGAAAAGACGTTACCAGGTAATAGTTTATGTATAGTTAAAATTATGCACTGGATTATGAAAAATTCCGTTAATTTTATGAACACAAGTATCTGCCGATGCGTTCTTCGTAGGTGCTTGATTAAAAGATAACGGGAAGTCATTGAATGTGACTTAAAAAACTGTTAATGAGATTTTCAGAGATGGTTTTACTTTATGTTTCATTTTATTAGAATTGAGCATTAGTTGGACGATTACTCGCATGAATTGCCACAATAGAAAATGAACAGTGAAAAGAGCGTATAGTCGCTAATGAAATTGCATTATTTATAGTAATAATATGTAATTGTGTAAGATTGAGGCTAATGGGCGCATATTTATTTTTAAAGAAAATGGAAACTTTCTAAAATTTTAAATTGTATTTTACAATAATAAAATCACTCGAAGATGGTTGGAACTAATTTCTCTTAGTCACTGTTAAATAACTATAGAAATAAATGAGAAGAAATTATTTCATTGCAGACGAAATATCAATTTTACATTTTAAATTAAGCTTTTATACATCTACGTATATAATCGGATGGAGGCAAATTTTATACGGGCTTATAACAAGTCAAAATTACAAAAATGAAATGTCTTATTAGAAAAATTAGCACGGAACCGCTTTTGAAGCATTTAACAAGGGATTTATCATAAAAAGAATTGCAAATATTTGTTAGGACGAAGATGTATTTCACTTAGGTGCTTACTTAATACAAGTAAGTGTTTTGGATCGATTTCATTATAAACTGACATTAAGGAAATTCATTTTTAAAGTAAACGCTCAGGGTTTTTAAATAATAAAATGGTACGTGTATAACCGTTTATACACTGTTGTAAGAGTGGGGTTAAATAGGGGAATTGTAATTTTTATAAAGAGGGGCAACTTTGTGAACTATTTGAAGGGTGCATTTCATTTATTGGGTCATGAGTTTATAATATTGCCGAACCCTGAGTGGCACTATTTCTTAGCAACTGATAATATCCTTTTTGCAAAGATTAAGAAAACCAGCAGCGTAAAATTTTAAGCCCAAACTTTGCGATTTAACGTGTGTTTTTTAAACAAATAGACAATAAATATAAATCTCCCCAACCCTACGCATCCCAATCACATAAGTATTAAACAGCTCAATAAATATAAATCTAATTTGTCCTAACTAAACGTCATGCATAAATTGTAAAGGAATGGAAGTTGTGGATTAATTTGTAGATGAATGAAAAAGCTTACGTTAAAAAAGACATATTGCTAGAATAATGCAATATTATTGTACGTGCTTTGGTTTTAAAACTGTAGAGTTGTCTATTGGTGCAAGTTTGTGTGTGTGTGTGGGGGGGGGGGAAGGCTATGTGCGTATGTGTGTGTGATTTGGTTAAGTCTATGTCTGCTAATGTTGCGCCTCTAACATGATAAACAGTATTTATCTTCTTAAACCACTCATATTTGTTTTCTTTATTGTAATATATTAACGGAAAAAAATCAGTGAACTTTAGGCAAGCTAATAACAACATTAAATCCTTTAAAAAATATATAAATAAAAAGAATTACGTACACATCGACCCCGAACGGTTCGAACCTGCCAGTTCGACCACAAGAGGTTTCGACCTCAGGTCGTTTCGACCCCAGGAGTTTCGACCCCGGTCGGTTCGACCACGGACGGTTTGACCCCGAACGATTCGACCCCGGGCGATTCGACCCCGGACAGTTCGACCACAGGACGTTTCGACCCTAGGGTTTTCGACCGCGGACATTTCGACCCCTTTCTATCTACACCGTAGACATTTATTATTATTTTTGTATATATACTTTTTAAAATTTAGTTTTTGGTATAAAAATAATTTAGCATAATATTAATATGCATTAATAATTAAATTTAATTTGAAATAGTTATTTTTAACGTTTAATTTACGATGATTTGAAAAAGTACGTACACGTATAACCAGTCAACATTCATCGTACATTCATGATTGTGATAATTGCGCGATTCAAAACCTATCTAAATATACCCAAAACCCAATACGATGTAATCGGGCAATAAAAAGGCTATGTGATCATATCGTCCTTTCTAAATGTGCCTACATTCTCGCTGCACCCCCCACCTCACATTATTTACCTTTCCCATAACCTTCGCCAGCACACGGCACACGGTGTGATGTTGTGGTCACTGAGTCAGCCATTGTAACATGTTTAAAAATACTGACATCTTTGAACGTCTTATGAAAATCAGTATTTCTGCAAGTGAGGTATTCACGTGTTAAGGAACACAAAAAGTAAATTGAAGGGCGCGCGTTTGTAATGGTTCCAACGCCTGCGAGGTGCATTGTTCAGCTTATCGATTTTTTTAAAAAAATCATTTATTTTTGTTATCACAGTGAAAATCTTTGAGCCAATTAAATATATACATCTTTAAAACCCAATTTAACTTAGGTCCTTTTTAAGTGTGTTTGGGATATGAGTTGACATTCTGTTTTTAATTTATAATTCATAATATTAAAAATTAATTTAAAATTATAATAGTAATAAAATAAAACATTATAAATGAAAAAATCTCAGTTTAGAAACGAAAGGGTCGAAACGACCGGGGTCGAAACGCCCTGGGGTCGAAAAGTCCCGTGGTGGAACTGTCCGAGATCGAATCGCCCGGGGTAGAATTGACCGGAGTCGAACCGTCCGTGGTCGAACCGATCGGAGTCGAAACGACCTGAGGACGAAACGTCCTGTGATCGAACTGCTAGGGTTGAACCGTCCGGGGTCGAATCGTCCGGGGTCGAAGTAACTAACCACCAAATAGAAAATACTTTTTGCACAACTAAAGTAAACCAGCAGGGTACATTTTCAGCTCAAACCTTGCGATTTAAGGTGTTTCTTGAGAACAAATTAACTCATACATAGGCCTACCTTAATTTAGCATCAATATTCACATAATTAATATCTGGCGCATAAAAAAATTCTATTCATTTGACTAAGGCCATGCTTAGCCTAGAAATAGAAATAATGTTTTGGAGAGATTTTCCCATGAAAAAAATAATCTTAACACATGTATTTTACTCTAAGGCCTAACGAATGATAAAGCATCCATTTTAAAAAATTGGGTACATTTCTGGAAAAATGCGGTTGTATGACATACGCTTCAGGTTAAAACTGTTCTTTAGGGTATAAATATATCAAGTGTAAATAAATATCACGGGTATTACGACTTATAAATAGGATCTAGCATAAGAAAGTGCGTGTTATGTCGAAAAAACACACTGAAAACAACTCATTTTGTGCCATGCTGTTTTTGGAGTTTATTAGATGAATAGTATACAACGGGAATAAAGATTGATATAAAGTGAATTGTTACTATTAGAAAAAATGTGCGGGAATATATAATGATTGACATAAAATTTATAAGGAGATCAATTTCTCACCATTTTCTTAAAAAGCAGCATTGTCCTTATGTTTTTATTCACGTAAAAGGAATATGTGCTATTAAAACAAATAAACCAAATGTTCCACTCTCCTTAAGCCACAGTATTCACAAATATTATCTGGCTAAAAATATCCTATTCGTTTTGAACTAATTTCATGCTTAGGCTATAAATGAAATGGGTGTTTAGCGAGCTATTTTTAAGAACCAAAGGAATCATGTGGAAAGATATTGTTTTCATGTTTTGATTCACGTGAAAAGAAAGTGAGCCTTGCCCGTTAGATTTTTGTAACTGTTAACGACTTTTGTTATTCTGGTAGAGTATATAGCATGTGTTATTAAAGGGGTTCGAGCATGGTGAAAGAAAGTCATCAATCGATCTGAATGGAAGGATGTGGTTGAGCAGGCCTGGGCCCTAAATGGGCTGTAGTTGGAAGGATGTGGTGGAGCAAGCCAGGGCCCTACATGGGATGTAGAGACACGGATGATAATGATGATGTTATATTAAAGCAGAAATACCAAAATTGATGGGTAATATTTACATTAATAATATTTTTATTTTTCTCGACACACATATCGTTGTTTTTATTAAGAAGGGGTTTGATTTATCACTACCCTAATTTCCAGATGCGTTTACATTTTTTTTTAAGGAGAATTTGAGACCCAAAACCAATTGTGCCTACCCCGTAGCGTAGCACGGGTATTTTGCTCGTAGTTTCATAATAGGGTTATAAAATGGTTATAATATCTGGTAAAGTAATTTACCCGTCAGCACATAATAAGGTCGAGTGACATGCGTGTTCGGGTGGCGTACCGTTGTTGTCTGGTTCGAATCAATGTGTTTTGTTCCGGGGACCAAGCGTGTCCCTGAGTCCTCCCAACTTCGAATGAGTGCCTAACACCAGTTAAGGAAACAAAGGTGGCTGTGTATTGCGTCGAACCCTCATAGCAGTGGCCTGTGAGCCCTGCGTCACTTGCCAACAGGTCTGCGGACGCAATAACCTTCTGCTTAGAAGAAGCGTCTGTATAGATAAGACATTATAAGCTGAGATTTGCATAAACACTACAAAATTGGGGATGGGGAAACATCTCAACTGGCAGTGTTATGAATGGACAAACACAAAATAAAAGTGTTCCAGTAAAACAAGGACTATATCCTGCTGTGGTTATCCTAACGTCATTTACTATTGGCATTTTCGTGATAGTGAGATATGCAATTAATATTTGATGTGTAGGAAATCATTAACTGTTTGTGTGACTAGGTGGAATCTTAAAATAACCTCTCTCTCTCCCTCTTTCTCCCTCTCTCTCTTTCTCCCTCTCTCTCCCCTTCCTCCCTCTCTCTCCCCTCTCTCCCTCTCTCCCCCTTTCTCCCCTCTCTCCCCCTTTCTCCCTCTCTCTCCCCCTCTCCCTCTCTCTCCCTCTCTCATCTTTCTCCCTCTCTCTCCCCCTTTCTCCCTCTCTTCCCCTTTCTCTCTCTCCTTTTCTCCCTCTCTCTGCCCCTTCTCCCTGTCTCCCCCTTTCTCCCTCTCTCTCCCTTTCTCACTCTCTCTCCTCTTTCTCACTCTCTCTCCTCCTTTCTCCATATCTCTCCCCTTTTCCCTCTCTCTCCCCCTCTCTCTCCCTCTCTCTCCTCTTTCTCCCTCTCTCTCCTATTTCTCCCTATATTCATCTCTCTCCCTCTCTCTTCCCTTTCTCCCTCTCTCCCCCTTTTCCCCCTCTCTCCCTCTATCTCCCCCTTTCTCCCTCTCTCTCCCCCTTTCTCCCTCTCTCTCCCCCCTTTTCCCTCTCTCTCCCTTTCTCCCTCGCTCTCCCCCTTCTCCCTCCCTCCCACCTTTCTCCCTCTCTCTCCCCTTTCTCTCTCTCTTTCTCCCTCTCTCTCCCCCTTTCTCCCTCTCCCTCCCCCTTTCTCCCTCTCTCTCCCCTCTCCCTCTTCTCGCTCTGCTTTTTGTTGCCTGTTCCACTCTTCCAGCATTTGTATCCTTGATATCATCCCATTCTTGGCTAATGTCTTGAAAAGTGTAACCAACCTTCACAATCGTGGACATCTTTATGTCGCTGTCAGCTTACCGAACATTTGGGGAAAGAAATTGAGAAAGAAAGAAAAGGAAATGGGAAGTTTTGAAAAGATGGACACGTTCTTAATTTGATTGTGTTTTCTGGGAGACTGGCAATGAAGGGATGTTGTGTGTTTGGTGGATTTCAGAAAAAACTTTGAAAGAAGACGGGGGAGGGGCGATGGTGAGTTTCTTAGGGGCAGACATTTGGGGGAGGGGGAGATTTCTGATCGAAAGACAACTGGGAGGGGTGGCAAAAATTTCAGGGGAGTGTAGTCAGAGTTTGGACGTATACTTTTAAAAAAATGGAATTCGAGGAGCGGGGAGTCGCGGGGAGGTACTTGACCTTTCTTGGAATTCTTATATTCACATCATACATTTGTTTGACGTTCTAAACCTGTTATAACGTGAGAGCCTACACTACATTAGGAACGCAAACTATTCCCATGTAAAAGACTTTCTGAGTACTCTTTAAGTTGTCCCATAGTAAAACTATAAAGAATTACTTCCTTTTTGTTACTGAACTCATTCAGATTTTATCCAAATATTTCAGACTCCACTTAACGAACTATCATTGTTGAATGACAACTTTTTTCATTAAGTATATCACAGTAATGCTAAAATACGCAACAATCTTTTGTATAGAAGGAGCGTCTGTAACAGATAAGATAACATAATACGTAAACCGAGACTGAGGTACCGATATATCTCCGCTAAGTTATGAATTAAAAAAAATTCTTCTTTTTTTTCTTCTTTTTCTAAAATTACAAAAAGTACGGAAATTTTGCCTTTGGCGTTTAAAATATAAAGTGCATAAAAAAATATTAGCGCATTGCGTTATTGAAATTGTTGACTACTGTTATTGCCAATATCTATGACATTGTTCACCAATATCTATGACATTTTTTCACCAATATCTATGACATTGTTCACCAATATCTATGACATTATTCACCAATATCTATGACAAAATTTCATTTTGACACTTTTCGACAAGATGAAATTATTTACTAATAGATCTATAATATCTTAAAAAATCATGTTAAGCCTGGTCCCTTTTTGGACTCAGGACGTGTTAGCGCATTTTCGTATTATGTATCAGTACTTATGTTAGATATCAGCATTATGTAGTTATCAGTAATTGTGTTTAGATTTTAGACATATTTTTATGAATTTTCTTGTGTAATGAATATACCTGAATTTTTTTAAATTTAAAAGTCATTTCTTTACATTTTAAATTTTTTTATTTTCTCATTAATCTAACTACAAGTGGTTTGTGGTCCCTGAAATAGGACTCATAAATGAAACATTCTAAATTGTAATCAGCTAATCGCCCAAATACTCCGTCAATTGTTGTTTGATAGATCGTAGTTGCCAATCTTGGTGAAAGTAGTTGAATGTTGAAGCTTGTTTCGAAAAAGTTTTCAATTTCTGCCCCTGGGCCGCTAAGATCTTGATTGAAGTCACCACAAATGATGACGTAAAACTCTCTAAACTTTTACACATATTCTAATGACGTCAACAAAAAAAACAAAACTAATTCTTTTGCACGCTTTCGCACCACTAACCAATAACTTTAACTCTTCAATGCTTGAAAAACGATGTATTCGACTTCCGGCAATGGCGGCCGTTGCCTGCGCCAGTGTTATTCCTCGATTCGCAATGTTTTTTGGTAGTTTTAACGGGGTTTTTTAACGGATCGAGTAACTGAGTGTTGATGCACAAATGGCAGGTCAGGACATACAAAAAACATATATACATCATGGGTCTAGGACTTATGGTTGCTGAGATCTAGGGTGATGACAGACGGACGGACGGACAAAACGGGTGCAATAGCGCATTCGACTTCTCGAAAATGCGCTAAAAATGTTAAATGATATAAATGAATGAATAACTTTATAATTGACGAACATGCTAAAGTCGTATTGGTGTTTGAATCCTGTCGGAAACATTGCGATTGTTTTTTTGTTATAAATAAGTTGAAATAAAATTACTGACTTTAACGTGAGTAAATTAATTGGTGAATTGTAAATAGAATAAAATAGCCCGTAAAAAACACATTTTTTTACAATAGATTATAAATTTTTTATATAAGAGACATTACTAAAAGAATGTTCAATATAATAAGCAGCGCAAGACAATCTAAAAATATAAAATTTTTAGTTCAATGTCTCGTAATTTTTATTTTAATATAATGCGCACCTACAGGAAATATACTTCTCAAAATTATCGCAAATATAATAAGCACCTTATTGCGCGACAGGAAAGGTTGTTCAATATAATATGCACCACGACACTCTAGCTCAAAAAATGAACATTCATTTATTTAATTACATTACATTCGATCGATCTGAAATTGTGATGTCATTTTTATCCTCGGCACGAGTCTGCCTGCACAATTTCAGCTCGCCAGTATACGGGGAGGTCGGTTAAAAATCGATCCAAAGTTTTTTCGGCACTCAAGCAGACACCACGAGTTAATATAAAGGATTTAAAAAGAAGTGTCTGACAGTCAAAACCATGAAAAGTTGAATCTGTTTGCAAAGCCTTGTTGGTAACAATGCTGTGACCTCAATATAGGTCAAAAAATTGTTGTAAAGAGATGGAAAAATACTATTGTATTGTTACTATCGTTCACTTAAAAAAAAAACCAATACGTTAATAAACATTTTACAGAATACAAAGCTACAGAGTCAAACAAATACACACTCCGTTTCTCTAATACCATCTGGTCTAAATATTAACGTGAAAAAGAATCTGCAGGATACCACGTCGTCTATTTTGATCAATCACGTGATCAAGGTTAAAAATTCAACTTGAGTCCCCGCCCGCCGGGCCCCAGGGCGCGTTCGATGCGCTGCACCTCTTCATTAAGTAGAAAATTCTCGGCTGTAATAAAATTGCTGGTATGTGTAAGGGCTGACAGGAGGGAGGTAATTGAAACTGGCTGGAATGTAAGGGAGGTAACCACGGTAAACATAAGATTGACATGAACTGGGATAATTCAGTTAAATGGTCGAGATTGCTATTTTATCGGTCAATTTTCATTGGGAAATCCATGGAGATTTTTTTTTTGTCTGTACATTAGGGATTAGAAAAATGTATGTGATCTCTTGCTTAAATAGATAAATGGGCCCTTTTGTAGGGAAGGTAAGTGGTATCACTGATTATACCGTCACGTCATTACTGTAAAGGGCATCATTTCTCAATGCCACACATCCGGGGATTTCTTAAAATCGTGTGATTATTATTTCATGACGTTCGCAAGGGTCTTGAAAAATTGAAAATGTCCGTCACTCAAGACGATAACGCATCATCGTTTGGTAAGGTTGTGTTGCTTTTCCTCGTGTGGCTGTGCAGTCCCAGCCATGTGGGTGAGTGACAGTCTTTTCCACACATCTTGCACACGAGTATTGTGCTTCCCATTGTTTTGGCCTTTCTCGAAGCTCTTCTGTCTTTGAGGGCTGTCCATAAATTACGTCAACAAAATAGGGGGGAAGGGTCGATTTTTTTTTTTTAATGTTGTTGACAAGGGGGGAGGGGGTAGGTCAAGAAAAGTTGACGTCAACATTTCTACTTTTTTGTTAACAAAATTATTACCTAACAAAGGAAAATTAGGCAACCTTTGTACCCTTGTGTTAAACAATCGCCCAACCTTCAGTATTGTAATTGAACTAACTATATTCCTACCTTTTAACAGACGTGCTGTGGTTGAAAGAGGCCCCGCACAGATATACATGTTACTCGTAACACTTATTTGTTTCAAAGTTGTTGTTTGTTGGTCTGCTGTGCAAATAAAGATTTATGTAAGTACACAGTCTATATTCTATTATTTAAATGACTATATTAATTATAAAAATGCACTTTTGGTTATTTAAGGCTCTTTTTAGAAATAATTCGCTTTTACTGTCAAATTGGTTTGGTTCGAAAGTTGAAGATTAAACGATTTAAATGTAATCCTGCACTTTTGGCACGTATATTATTTCGCTAAAGGATCCAAAACAACAAGATGATCAAACAGATTCTAATTATACCTGTGCACTGTGGACTTGACATGAATCCAAGGTACCAAAAAGTTATTGATGTGACCATCCACCATTTTGTGAAGCAGAACATTGATTGCACTGTGGACTTGATATGAATCCAAGGTACCAAAAAGTTATTGATGTGACCATCCACTATTTTGTGAAGCAGAACATTGATTGCAATGTTTGTAGCAACGAATGCGCCTGGTAGAAGCAGTGGCGTAGCTAGAACTTCAGCCGCCCGGCTCCAATAGGCCGCCCTTTTAGGGACCGTCCATAAATGACGTCACGCATGGGGGGTGGGAGGGGAGTGAAACATTTGACGTCAGATTAAAACGCGCGACGTTAAATAAAAGTTCCACTTAAATTTAAATATGTGACTACCGACAATTAATTTAACGCGTGTTACGATATTAAAGTGCAGCCTTACACTAAAAACATATTTAAATGACAACAAAATTGATTTGAAACGTTATCATTTTCAAATAGAATATACGGCTTTTAAGGGGGGGGGGAGCTTAATGACGTCATATTGAAGAAGGGGTTTAAGCTTTTGTGACCAGGTGTGAGGAAGGGGAGGGGATGAAAAATCATGCAAAATCGCTTGACGTCTTTTGTAGACGACCCCTTAAGTCGATCATATGATGGTTTTTATAAATTAATAAACATGAATAAATAATTGTAATTGAGACGAAGTAAAGGTGGGAACATTTTTACCATTGCATGCAATATTTATGTAAGCAGTAACAAAAGAGGCCGCATAAAATGTTATACCTTTAAATACACATTTATTACACTTATAAAAATACAAGACACTTTTTTAAAGGACACGAGAAAGTTACTGAAGTCGTAAGTCCCCTCCCCCCTAAGAAATTGAGACGAAACATATTTCTTAATGACACCCAAGAAAGCATTAACAATAAATATTCTTTTATTTTTTAATTATAAGAGTATAATTTTGGAAGCAAGTAAGCATAGACATTTTTTCAACAGTGACAGAGTATATTGTGCTTGAAAAGTCTGAGCTTTAAGTTGAAATTGTAATAATCAAAGATCAAGTGTGGTGCCAAAACCATGCATCTTGTCTTATCTATACAGACGCTCCTTTTATACAGAAGATAATTGCGTCCACAGACAATGCCGGTCTGTTGGCAAGCGATGCAGTGTTCACAGGCCACGGCTATGAGGGTTCCAGCATTACCCAGGCGCATTTATTTCCCTAACTATTGTAAGGTACCCATTCGGAGCTGGGTGGACTCGGGGACGCCCTAGGCTCAGGCATAAATCCTTGCCTACACATGGATTCGAGCACATGACCATCAGTACGTCAGCCGAGCGAGCATGCCACTTGACCACTATTGTAAAATACACAAACTAATTGTGTAATGAAAGCAATAAATTTGAGCTTTATTGTTAAACTAACATGAAATTGAAGTAAGTATGTATTTTATGTTTATTGTACTGAAAAAAAGAATTAGCCGAAAAGTTTACCGTCGTGTTAGTTTGAAAATAACAATATTTTTTTTTGGGTTTAATACACAATTTGTTTGTGTACTTTGTATTTTACTTAAAAGCTTTAACGCAGTCCCATTCTATATCATGAATGAGAGACTGCGCGGTTGTGGTACTGTTTTTTTAAAAAGTATGTCAGAGTGTGTTACGCCATGTGTTTGAGAGTGATACACCGTATGTCTGAATGTGGTACGTGGTATGTCTGAGTGTGGTACGTGGTATGTCTGAGTGTGGTACTTGGTATGTCTGAGAGTGATACGCCATATAGTAGTACATGGTATGTGGTATAGTACTCTCCATATGATTTAACATTTTCATAGTCAAATATATCAGCAAACAACCCGCAATGTCCTTGATATCTTGGGGTGTGGGGGGAGGGTGTTTAAAAAAAATGTTTTGTCTTTTCTCTTGATCAGTTCTAATTCCCCCCCCCCCTGCCTCGCGTGGCGGCAATGTCATGGATGCTGTCCAGGGCCAGAGGACAGAATGGTCCAGAGAGAATTCATAAAAACTGAAGCATTTGACTTGAAAATCATTACGGCAACAAATCACCCGAGTGCTGTCCCCTAGCGAGAGTTTTTTTTTTCTTGCCTTGAGGTTTCAGCTCATCTTTTAGAGTCAGGAAAAGTGCAAGGGAAGTCACTCGCATTGAATGCCTTGCTGGATCCCATAGGTACAAACCGGAGTCTTTAATAAATAGCAGTGAGACGGCTCTAGGGCAGTGCTACTCAAACTGATGGTATAGGGCCCAGTGGTACCACTTGCCGAATTTCCATTCCGTAAAATGGTAAGAATTCGAAGAGGAAGAGACAAACAAAATTTCCATAACTATGTTCTGGGAACATCGTGCGACATGTACTATTTTAACTAGTTCTTTGCGTCACTCCAATACCGAATTACTATGTTAAAACATGTTTGATATATAGACCTAAAGAATTTTAAAGTTTTGTTTTTAAATATTTTTTATGTTTTGAACAAGAAAAATACCGAAACGAAAATTTTAATTTAACTTCTACCCAAAAACTGAGCCGATTAAAAAAAAAATCATGTTAAGCCTGGTCCCTATTGGAATTCAGGACGTGTTAGCGCATTTTCGTATTATGTATCAGTACTTATGTTAGATATCAGCATTATGTAGTTATCAGTAATTGTGTTTAGATTTTAGACATATTTTTATGAATTTTCTTGTGTAATGAATATACCTGACATTTTTTTAATTTAAAAGTCATTTCTTTACATTTAAAAATTTTTTATTTTCTCTTTAATCTAACTACAAGTCACCACAAATGATGACGTAAAACTCTCTAAACTTTTACACATATTCCAATGACGTCAACTAAAAAAAAAACTAATTCTTTTGCACGCTTTCGCACCACTCTTCAATGCTTGAAAAACTATGTATTCGACTTCCGGCAATGGCGGCCGTTCCCTGCGCTAGTGTTACATCTCGATTCGAAATATTTTTGGTAGTTTTAACGGGGTTTTTTAACGGATCGAGTAACTGAGTGTTGATCCACAAATGGCAGGTCAGGACATACAAAAAACATATATACCTCATGGGTCTAGGACTTATGGATGCTGAGATCAAGGGTGACGACGGACGGACGGACAAAACGGGTGCAATAGCGCATTCGACTTCTCGAAAATGCGCTAAAAATGACGATTATATTAAAATAATAATTATACTCAAATGTCTTCAGCAATGATAATGTAGAGTACGTTAGGCGTAAAACTTAGTCAAACAGAAACTCCTAATTCCATATAATTAAGGCACACTAACATTTTTATATAAGAAAACATAAATGTTTGAGAATAAATGTTCCGGGCGAGAATTTTTATTTTAGGGGAGACTTTAATTCGTGACACACTCCGGGATCATTGACCCTTTATTTTAGGGGAGACTTTAATTCGTGACCCGCTACGGGATCATTGACCCTTTATTTTACAACTTTTTTTTTTACTCTCCACCGTTGGGAGCCCTGATTGATGCTCATGGAACATTCAATTTCCATACTTGAAAAATATGAACACATCTGCTTTCATATCATTGATATTTATCATGGCAAAGGTTAATTAAACAAGGATTGAGTTACAACTCCATAGGTTCAGTGTTAAAGTTTCTTTTAGCAATACGCATTACACGTGTAACTTCCTCTGTTTCACAAGCATTGGTCTGTATCCGTAACTTNTCACGGGTATTACGACTTATACATAGGATCTAGCATAAGGAAGTGCGTATTATGCCGAAAAACACTGACAACAATTCATTTTGTGCCAAGCTGTTTTGAGTTTATTAGATGAATAGTATACAACGGGAAAAAAGATTGATATAAAGTGAATTTTTACGATTAGAAAAAATGTGCGGGAATATATAATGATTGACATAAAATTTATAAGAAGATCAATTTCTCATCATTTTCTAAAAAAGCAGCATTGTTCTTATGTTTTTATTCACGTTAAAGGAACATGTGCCTTTAAAACATGTAAAGCATATTTTCTACTTCCCAAAGCCACAATATTCACAAATATTATCTGGCTAAAAATATCCTATTCGTCTTGAACTAATTTCATGCTTAGATTATAAATGAAATGGATGTAGCGAGCTATTTATACGAACCAAAGAAATCCTGTGGAAAGATATTGCTTTCATGTTTTGATTCTTGTGAAAAGAAAGTGAACTTTGCCCGTTATCTTTTGGTAACTGTTAACGACATTTGTTATTCCGGCAGAGTATATAGCATGCGTTATTAAAGGGGTTCGAGCATGGTGAAAGAAAGCCATCAATCGATCTGAATGGAAGGATGTGGTTGAGCAAGCAAGGGCCCTACATGTGCTGTAGAGCCACGGATGATAATGATGTTGCTATATTAAAGCAGAAATACCAAAATTGATGGGTAATATTTAAACTAATAATATGTTTATTTTTCTCGACACACTTATCTTTGTTTTTATTAAGAAGGGGTTTGATTTATCACTACCCTAATTTCCAGATGCGTTTACATTCATTTTTAAGGAGAATTTGAGACCAAAAACCAAATAAAGTTACTCTTATTGTGCCTACCCCGTAGCGTAGCACGGGTATTTGGCTCGTCTATATAATAATGCGCCTAAGCGCGTCCGTGTGTGTGTGTGTGAAGCCACTATACCACGCAACTCTTGCTAACTTTTTTTTTAAAATTGAAAATATAGACGTAAAATCAAAATGATTTTGGGTTTGAGATTAACAGAGGGTGTGGTTTTGAGCGCAGTAAAAAAATACATTAAGTGGCGTCATGAAGCTTTTATTATATTAATTTATTTGATGTTACTTTTTATCTTGATTATAATCCGAGTGTGTGAATATGCATGTGTGCGAGTGTGTTTATGTGTATGTGCGT
>MUZC01000218.1:105398-117862 GCA_002072015.1 Radix auricularia
TATATATAGATATAGATATCTATTTTAATGTGTGTTTCGGCCCGTTCTTTTCCCCACTTTTTTACGAACATGGCTGAACCTCGCTAGGGTCAGCCAATCACAGTTTATAGTTGGAAAGCTAAGGTGGTGGGAATTTAGATAACCGCAGTGGTAATGTCTCAAGACTAAAAATGCGTCGGGGGTTCCGCCCTACCCTCTTTCATTCGCGTTCTTTGGTTTCTTCTTGCTGTAGTTTGTGTCCGTTCTTTCCCTTCTTTCTTTGAGCATGCTATGAGCAAGTCTGCGGCGTATGCTACGCCACGGGGCGTATCTGGTTATTATTAATGTTTATTTTTTGCTACATATTTTCTACATTTACTTTTTATTTAAATTTAAAAGACTCTTATACGTATTTAAACGCAATTTCCAACGATGAATCTAAGATTTTTTTTATTCAATGGAAATCATTCTAGATTACATTAAAAGTCATTTCAAATCCGTGTAATTCTGACACTAAAAATATGACGTCATATCTCCTCACGCTACATGACAACAAGAATGTGTCAATATAACGCGCACCACGCAACAATCTAACATAAGCATTCACAGAGCGGGAAAACCCCATTATCATTCTAGATTACATTGAAAGTAATTTCAAATCAATAATTTTGAAACTAAACAAAACAATTATTGCTTTCTACAAATTGCTGCTAAAATTACGGCACTCGAATGAAAGGGGATTTTCCAAGAATACCTTCTCCGACATTGTTTTAAATATTATTAGCTACCGTTTGGCGTTTGTTTCAACCTGATTGATGCAATGGTTGGCGAGAAATTGACAAAATACTGATATTTTAAAGGTTTTTCTGGATTTTCCAGGAAATCAAGTAATCCGTTTTCTTTTTTTTTTTTTGGCCCGTGCACATTCTTGAGGCCTTTTTAAAAACATATATGCAAAAGACCCGAACTCTTTATCTAGAATGGTTTAGGAGGAAAAGCTTTTCAAAGCTCGAACAGACTGACCAGACATTTCACATATATAAATGGAAATTTTCCCAAGGGAAATTGCGTTAAAAAATGCGAACCACTGTGGTGGACCTTAATTAATAAATCATTTTTTTTTCTCCCTACCAGCCCCTGTATCAACAATTCACCATCCCGTTAAGAAGCAAACCTACATAACCACTGTGTGTAGCAGTGTGCCCCTGACCCAGTATGTGGAGGCCCAAACATGCCCTTACTTTGGACCCGCTTGTTACACGTATCCGCTGATGCAGCCTTACCACGGAGTGCCCTTCGCCCCACGGATCCCAGCGCCCCCACGTATCGGGAGACCAGACACGTCTAAACCAGCTGTCTTCGCGCCCAGGAAGATCTTTGATGGACGTCCGCTTACCTATCCCAACGTTGGGGTGCCCGGTGCTTCGGAGCCGCCACCCTACGCATACACAAATGGTTCTCAAACTCCCAAGCTACCAGCCTACACTACCATGGCGTCCCCTGTATGTAAACCGTCGGCCTGTCACTCGATGGGAGAACCGGAAGCGCAAAACAGACAATCATTCTGTGCGGTGCGCATTCCAAGCGCACCCCCCTTGTCCATGTGCGGTTTGTCTAAAGAGTGTTAACTTTGTCTCAACTGTAAAATATCTTTTTTGGTTTTTGGCGTAATTTCCGGCTAATGAAATAATTTGAATACATAGTGCAAATAAATTCTCATTTCTTTTACATTTTTAGTAATTATTATTATTTTTAAAAATGAAGATCAAACTGAAATTTGTAATTAGAAAGGTGGTGTTGACAGCAGTATCAATGCACCGTGATTAATTAGAGATGTCATATAATACATGACATGAACTGCGGGATGTGTGCACCGGCAAATTACTTAAATTGGTGACAAAACAATCAGTTGTGTGCAATGACCCCCTTTTGAGATTCGCGATTGATGTTTAACAAAAGGATTAACAATTTCAAAGAAAGTTATTTGATTTCATTCCTTATATTACCGCAAGAGAATTGAAAATAGAGATTAGACCTGGCTCACAACATTGGATCTGGCTCCCGACAAGATTCGCCCTGGCTCACGACAAGATTGGGTATGGCTCCCGACAAGATTGAGTCTGGCTCATGACAAGATTGGGTCTGGCTCATGACAAGATTGGGTCTGGCTCATGACAAGATTGGGTCTGGCTCATGACAAGATTGGGTCTGGCTCATTACAAGATTGGGTCTGGCTCATGACAAGATTGGATCTGGCTCATGACAAGATTGGGCCTTTTGTCTATCCAAGCATAAACCCTTAAGTTACGCGTCTATCTTTATATACATCTATGTGAAAGTTAGTAAAACTTAACTTACGTAAGCGTCAAAATAATGCAAATTGAATTTATCAAACATTTTCTGAGAAGGGTTAAATGCTTTCACTTATCCCTCCAGACTTTTAGTAGGAATCCATCTGTACTCATGATATCTGTCCGTCTACTACGATCACGTGATTATGTACTTTAGAATAAAAAAGAGGAAAACAACCCACAAAAAATAAACTTGTTTTGCAATGAAGATTAGGTATAGGCTGAAGTTCTCAGCATCTCAAGAGAGATGTCTTGTTACTGGGCTGAAGTTCTCAGCATCTCAAGAGAGATGTCTTGTTACTGGGCTGAAGTTCTCAACATCTCAAGAGAGATGTCTTGTTACTGGGCTGAAGTTCTCAGCATCTCAAGAGAGATGTCTTGTTACTGGGCTGAAGTTCTCAGCATCTCAAGAGAGATGTCTTTTTACACTGGGCTGAAGTTCTCAGCATCTCAAGACAGATGTCTTGTTACTGGGCTGAAGTTCTCAGCATCTCAAGAGAGATGTCTTGTTACACTGGGCTGAAGTTCTCAGCATCTCAAGACAGATGTCTTGTTGCGAGAGCAAACTGACGTAAAGTCCTCAGCATCTCAAAACATGGAGTTGTGTTGTCATGAGGACAAATCTAAATGATGATAAATAATTTCTGAGCATTTTGAAGTTTTGTTTAAAGTCTTAAAACACTACAAACCTTTCTGACAAGCCACCTGCAACATGCCAGGGAAACTTTCCTTCGCTGAAATTCTAGAAGGAAAATGTCTTCTAGCATCTATCTTCTGGAAAAAAGGGTTACTTAATGAAATGAAAGGTAATTTCATATTGCGAAATTCTAAACTAATTGATTCAACACATGATTGGAACAGTTGTCTGAGGGGATACGGTTGATTAATATTTACTTGGTTATCATCAAAGAATAATTTGGGAGTTTATTTAAAATGCATGCCAAAGATGAGACAACCCTTGACAAGGTCATGACGGGACAACTGGAATCTGAAAATTAATCTCTTGCTGATTGTAGATCTTGATCTTATGATATTCGTTTCTGATGAGTAAGGATGTCTTTGAGTAGGCATATATATCATGTCTTCAACTAAGGGTGTGTGTCATCAGTTAAGAAATATTGTACATCAGTTGTGAAAATCATAGTTTAAACTTGTCTGGAAGCAATTGATTTTTATATTTTTTTCTTTAGAACAATGTTTTAAAATAAAATAAAAACAATCAAAATTTCATTTTCTATCAAATTTTAACATGAATGTGCAATTACAATGAATTCCAGATTAGAGTTTATATCTTAAAGCAAAATATGAAGGACTTAAAATAAACAGGACTTTAATATTACACATTAAAAAAAAGTGTGAGGATAAACATAACTGAATAAAAATGGATTTTTAAAAAATGAAACCATTGCTTTTTAAAATTCGTAAGCGTAACATACTTTTTTTTTTTTATAGTGCTAATTGAAATTATTTTTTAAAAATTAGATAAATATAGTTTGATTTAGTCAGAATTTATTTTGGAATCTAAATGTTTGTTGTTGAACATATGATGTTAATTATTAATTTTTTTTAAAAACCTCGTTCATTCAGTTGTCATGATGTTAAAAGTCGGTTGTTTTCAATAATTGTTAATCTTTGTAATTCTTAACAACCAACACACTAATATGTGTTGGTCTCAGGATCAGACATAAAATGAGTTTAAAGTTTTCAATGTCATAAAACCTAATAATACTAATATGAATACAAATCTTATAGAGACACATCAACATTGAAAGCGGTTGTTTTCAATAATTTTAATTTTTTTAAATCTTAACAACCAACAAACAAATATTTGTTGGTCTCAGGATCAATGAAAGACACAAAGTTATGTTAAAGTTTTCAATGTCATTTAACGAAATATGAATACACAGTGGCGTCACTAAGGGGTGCGGTGGTGGTGGGCTGCTCCGGGTGACACCATCACAAGGGGTGACACCAAAATGTAAAATTCTGTATGTTGCCATTTTTTGGCATTGGAAGACTCGGAGGATTTCTATTAGGTAAGTCGTGAGGGGGTGACACCATGAGCTACCGCCCCGGGTGACACAAAACCTAGTGACACTTCTGTGAATACAAAGCTTATAGAGACACATTAACCGTTAGAAGGACATAGATGTACTGGGTGATAACGCACGGTGCCAGTGTACAGGGGCGGTACATTTGGGAGGGGGGACGGTGGTCTAATGAGTTTTGACTCGTGAACTTCGTCGTGTTTCTTATGTGTTTAGTTTAGTTAGGAGAGTGGTGAGATGCTGAATTGAACTATCTTTAATTTCCCTGGCTCATGAAACTTGGGTTTCTCCAGTTCCCAGGGGGTTCATCAAACAGTGTCCCACAGTTTTGAGATGTATGCATTGATGACGCTGCTGACACGTAGCTTCCAACTTAGAATTTAAATTTAAAAAATGATGAGATAAAACAACTAAAACAAAAACATCGGAAAAGTTTTAAAATATTTTTATACAAATACAATTTAAAACATTTTTGACAGAGGTCTCCAACTGTTTTAGTTTTTGTGTTGTGGCTGATCTAACTAAGCATTTATTTGCCTACTTGGGAATCTTCTATTGAATAAACTTTAATGATTAAATTCAAACCCTGCTACCGTAGTGACAATATGAGATATGTTGGTGATCATTGTTATGTCTTTTAAAACGTATCTTCTGTTACAGACGCTCCTTCTATGCAAAAGATTATTGCGCTAGAACCATTAAAAGTGGTTTAATTTTAAAGTTGGAAAATTTGAAATTTTGCGGACATGACGAAAGCAAGGTAATAAAAACGTGGTAAAAAAAAGTTCACCCATTTAGTAACGCTTTCTCTTGCTGCCAGCGAAGGTTTGGTTAAAATCTAAATCATTGATGGTAACTAACAATCAGTGGCGTTGCTAGGGGGTGCGGTGGGGGCGGGACGCCCAAGTGGCACCATCAGGTGGGTGACACCAAAATGTAAAATTCTCTAAATTCCAGTTATTTTGCAATGGAAAACCCTGAGGAGTTATATGGGTCAAGTCGTGAGGGGGTGACACCATGAGCTACCGCCCCCGGGTGACACCAATCCTAGTGACGCCTCTGATAACAATATGAATTTGAAGAGGACATGCATTGCGTGCGTGAGTGCGTGCGTGTGTTTATATGTGTTTGTTCGCACGTGCAAAAATTATTTTTTAAAAAATATTTTAAATTCAAAAAGAAGAAAGAAATCACAATGATTCTATTAAGATTTATTTTATCTGTAATCAACAAAAAATCCCACGTTTGAGCTTAAACAGTGCACGACTTAAACTGACTTCTAAAAGTTAAGCGTCTCTCTCTCCTGAGTGTTAGCCGTTTGCCATGAGCGGAAGAGTTTTTTTTCGATGTGAATGCAGAGCCCGGCATTAATTTGTTTGGCGTTATTTCTTTTCCTATCCCAGGATGGGAAGAGCCAAGGCTCAATGTCGCTTCATTCATTTGGTTTACTTGTTTACTATCACCATTAAATCCCCAGATTGTGGGACTAAAACAGCTTGTCCAGAACGAGCATGAAAAACTTTTTTCAGTTATTGCTAAAGCCTTTGCCTTTTTCTTTTTTTTTGTTTTGTTATCAAATAGTGCGTCTTTTATAAACAAACAACAATATAGCAAACAACTGTAATCTTTTTCGTAATGGATAATTTTAATTTAAAATGAGTAAACTGTGAAAACTTGATTATAATTATACAATTGAATTTTCTTAAAATTGAAAACCATTCTTACAACAATAACAAAAAAAAAAATAAAATTATAAATTAAAAATAAATAAATCATGGCGTCCTAATGTCTTACTTTTATTTCAAATGTAAAACCTTTAAGCGGCAGTGACCACACATCCTTCTCTGATGAGTTGCCTCATTACAATGTGAGAACCTGCCACATCATTTTAAAACTCGTATGAGACAGGGGAGCTATAGCCTTGACAGCTCAACAAGATGCCTTGCATGGTGCTGTCCCTTGGACTGACATCCTTGGCATCATTGGTGTAAGATAGATAGTATGGTGGCAATTCGACAGACAGTTGGTCAACATTTCTTGGAGAGTAAGGTGGCAATTCGACAGTCAATTGGTCAACATTTCTTGGAGAGTAAGGTGGCAATCCGACTGGGCAGTCGAGATTTCCTTGACATATGTTTGATGACGGATGTGAACCTGTTAGATAGAAGGTTGAGTACAATGATTTGGGCATCAATAAGCTTGTCTCTGCTTTGCCATCAATACAATGTAAAAAAACAATTTGGATTGATGCATGTAGCTTTTTTTGTTGTATTAAAAATTATAGCAGAAGAGCTGTCTTAAAATAACAGGAGTCTTTCTTTATTATTCACTTTAAACGTCATAAAATTCTCGATATTCTCAACCGCTGTGTCAATAAACAATATAATGTATATTCAATAATGTATTCTGCTATGCATTCTACTATATATTAACTTATATTGAATTTGACACTAATTTTTAATGCGTAGAAGCAAATAATGTAATCGGCTTTTTTTCAAATTCACAAACGAAAATTTTCAATGCTGCTTTGGAAATAGTTAAAATTGAAACGATCGTAGCTCGAGGGGTCAAGATAATCATACAATATATAGCGGGTCACTCATAGGTACCGCTGCAAACATGGGAAAACCTGCTGGAACAGCAAGTTGGAGCCCGGCCTAATGTATAACGCCCAATGACTCAACATGGGGTGAAACTGAGGCCGAAAGAACGTTTAGTGGATAGATGGCTTAATTAATGGCTGGGGAGAGGCTACCACGGCAAGGGCACTTCATCGGAACGTGTCGAACGGAACAAGAAGGATCCTTGGTGGCAACTACCTCGTGGCTGCCATGCAGTCACTCATTACTCTAATGAGGACTGGACACCATCCTACAAACTAGTTGCACAGGTTTAACCCAAATAGGGACTTGGGCTGCCGCTTATGAGACATGGCTGAGGAGACAGTGACACGGTATGTGGCCAAATGCTCTGCGGTGTTTAGTGGATGCGGACAGGTCAGGCAGCGCTGGACTGCAGACGAATACATGTATAGCGATGCCCTTATGTTGAGGCTTGCCGCAGGCATTGTAGGTAGGTTCATAAGAGTCGAAGGGTCGACGTTCCCAAGAGAATGACACATATCTTCACAAATTTCCACCATCTCATAGAAATCAATTTACAATAAGGATATATATTTTATACAATGACCTGGAACCTCGCATATACGGCTTACATAATGATTTCATACTGGCTACACACTGATAACATACTGCATAATGAGTACTTGCTGCTTACACACTGTATACACAATGATTACATACTGCTTACACACTGTTTACATAATGATTACATACTGCTTGCATACTGCTTACACACGACCAACGTACTGTTTATTTACTGCTTAGACTACATACAAATAAAATGTTAGAAATTTTAAAGCATTTACTGGAAGCTACCAACTAACGAGAATTTATGTTTATTCAGGAATCTCTACTTCTGTAATTCTTGGCCTATATTGTCAACCACATCAACATATCCACGTATCGGCACTGCTGTGTGGTCTGCCGTACATACCTTTAAGGTGCATGCCTTGTGGTGTTATGATCTCGGCAGTCAGTGCACTCGTCTTTTTTGTTCTTGTACAGTTTCGAATAACCCCACACCCGCTACAACAGCAGCAGCAAATTGAAATGGTGGCGGCGATGCAGAAAACAACTCCGACAATGACGGCGGCAATGACACCACCGCTGGGAGAAAGAAAGAGTTTTACCTTCAAAATAACACTTTTACCTAAAATAAATTATTGAGTTTTGCTAATAAAAAAAGTGTATATAATAACTCTCTAACAGACAAGGAATTTGTTTACAGTATTTATAAAAAAATAAATAAAATAGCATCATTACAGAAAAGAAAACGTTTCCTATAACACTTTCTTTCAAAATTACACTATTAGCAACAAGGAATCATGCTCGAAAATAAAACTTTTTTTTTCTTCAAAATAACACTATTACGAGAAAGGAGCTTTTTTTTACAATAACAATTTTCCCCTTCAAAATAACACTCTAATGAATAGTAGTTATTTATACAATAACACTTTTTTTCAAATTAACACTATCACGGACAATAAATAATTTTATAGTAACACTTTTTACAAATCAAAATAACAATTTGATCGTCATATTTCTGGAGTAAATAATTTTATCTTACCCATTACAGATGCTTCTTCTATAAAGAAGATAATTGCGTCCTACTTTTCCATGGATTATGTTTATTCTTGCATTTAGATGAGTTTTGCATGTTTCCTGGTTTGATCAGGCAACCCATCAACGCCCGAATTCCAGACAAAATGGACGAGAATTTTTATGCTTGATTATGCATTGGGCATTAGAAAAGTGTTTTCATCCATACTTCGTCTGATGATTTTATTATATTATATTTGCGTATATTTCCAAGTTATAATCTAATATATAAAGCTCAGTTGATGTTTCTTTGTCGCCGCTCTCAGTGCCGCTCTCATTAACCAAATAACGGACAAGGACCAAATTTGGCAGGACGGTTCCTTTTAACCTGCAGATGGATTTAGTATAGTTTTCTATTTGTCCCTTTTGCCCGAAGGCCGTAAATTAAAAAAAGAAAAAGAAAATGTAGACACAAAGAAAGAACAAAAAATCTCATTTCCATATTGAAGAACTTTAGGCGGATGTTCAACATGATTTATTTTTGGTGCACTTTTTTTCCCAATACTTTTTTTTTTGAATGGTGCGCTTTAAACAATCATTTATTGTCAAATTACGGTGCGCACCTTTTAGTGTACGATTCTTAAATTTTGGGATATCTTATTCTAATAACACTTGTAATTAGTTTCGCTTTGCGGTACAGTGACTTTTAAAAATCCTTTATATTTGTGGTGTCTGAGCCGTGCATGCTTGCTTGCCGAAAAAACTTTGGATAGATTTGTAACCCTCTATCCCGTAGGATCGCCAGCTGAAAATTTGCAGGCAGACTCATGCCGATGATAAAAATTAGGTATCAAAGTTTAAGATAAATTGAATGTACTGTAATTGAATTCTTGAATTTAAAATTATTTCGAAGTATCACGTTAATTTTTGAGATAGAGTGTTATGGTGCATAATATGTTCAACAACCTTTCATGTCGCGCAATAAGCTGCGCATAATATTGACAATACTTTTTAAAAAATATATTCACGAACGGTTCGCATTATATTAAACATGTTTTACGAGACATAACTAGAATTTTTTATTTTCTGATTGTTTTGCCCTGCGTATTATAATGAACATCCTCATAGCTAATATCGTATTATATAAAGGATTTATAGTCAAAAACTTTTTTTTTTTACGGTTTTGTTTTTATTCGATTAATTTATTTACATTATAGATGAATTAAAACTATTTCATTACAATTGTCACACAATGTAGATTATTTATTTTTAACAATTAAGAGTTTTATTATTTTAATAAGAACTTAAAATTTCATTTTAAAATTACTTATTATGTAATTGGTGAGGTAATTGTATATCTTTATATTATAGATGCTTTATATTTAAAAATATTTTACTGAATGAGCTTAATATGTTAAAATTTATGAATGAAATTGCGATTTTGTTGTTGTTGGTGTGATTTAATACTCGACATTAAATTAAAACCTAATTATGTAATTTGTGAGTTTATTTTATGTGTAAAGCGATGGCCCATATCATATAAAGTTACAGGTAAAACAAAAGTTTACATAAGCTACACTTATACAATTGAAATGTTGGCTACCGGACCAATTAAAAGATGTAGATTAAGCTAAATAATGCATTCCTGAAAATGCTTAATAATTTTTTATTGCGCATTGCATATTCTATGTTTATTACTCTGTAGTTGGAAAAACATATTTAGGCTACTTTTATATTTCATTTTTTTCATTTCTTCACACGCGTTTAGTAACAGACGGTTGATTTTTTAAAATGTATCTATTTATTCAAATGTGGCATATAAATTCTTTATTTTTTAGAGAAAAAAAAAGATGTGGGGGTATGGAATATAATTTACAACATGAGATGCCTTATTTGTAATAATGACTAAAATAATAAGTTCATTTCTATATAAAATTTTACCAATTCAATAAAGCCATAAAGTTCAATAGTAAATATAGACACGCATAATCATTTCAAATATCCTTTTCATGTGAAAACAACTATTAATACGTTAAAAAGAATGACGATATTTTGGTCCAGTATGTTACGAGAAGACTTTATTTTAAGCCAGAAGATTCCTCTAACCTTTTATTGTCTAAGTACGTTGCGCACATTTTCTTAAATTCGTTTTAATACGACTGCTTTAGTTACATTAAAGTATTTTTGAAAGAGTATTTCATATATAACATTTATACTTTAGTTTATCGGCGTTAAATATTATGTAGCTTTTGCGTCTCTTTGTTGAAGGGGGTGGGTAGCGCAATATGTTCTTTATCTCATAAACACAGTTACAATATTGTAATACTTTAAATTGTGTTATGCTGCAGTGTCGTAAATATTTATGAGCTTTTTTTAGTGACCCGATAAAGGTAGATATCCTTTGGAAAACTTTCAATTATGGTTAGGGAATTGAAATTTAAATTTAGTTCTTTTTCGTCAAAATTAATAATACAATTATACCCACCCTTTAAATAGTAAGGGAATTTTATGAAGCACTGCTTAAAGTGAATACATTTCACGAGATAAGGTTGTAAAAATATATATATATATATATATATATATTGATAGAATTTTAGTTTCTCTGTTTTTATTTCCTTCATTTTTTTTTTTTTTTTTTTTTTTTNTTTTTGGCTGGGGCGTGGGTATAATTTAATATAAAATTTCCGATATATATTTAGATACAAAAATATACAAAATTTTAACCAAGAGTGTTTCATGTGAACATAGTATTGGATATCTCTTTAATATGAAACATTTTTTTTCTTGATTCATGTATCTTCGTGTGTCTATTTTCTATCCTAATGACAGCCTAATCACTTAGTCACTTATCGTAAAGTTTCAAACTTCTCATAAAGAAGCCTTTAATTGTGCAGACTCATGCCTTAACATTATTTACCACAACATTACACAAAATAATATACAGTAATATTGCTTTGCGTTATATTTGCTAAATTAATATACTTTAATCCATGGGCGTATTCAGGCGGGGGGCAAGGGGGCATTTGTCCACCCCCAATAGTTCTATAAAAATGTTATAAGATTGTTACAATAAAACTGAACTAATTTCCCTTAAAATTTATTCTATTGAAGGCAGATTACATCTATGAAACATAAAAAAGAATTACATCTGCAAGTAAAACTGTTTACATTCTTGTTATTTGTAAAATAATGTTTGCAATACAGTTACTACACTAATAAAATAGAGCATAAAAGTATAAATCACACTGATACAGAGATAATATTGTAATTTTAAACTATTTATTCTGGAATAAAAATTGTAAACGTCTTGTCATTTGTCCAAATCGACTGATCACATTTTCTGTAAATTTTTCCTTGTTTTCAGAAATTATTTTTCTGTGGACACTCATCATACAAAGACCAAATAAACGATCATCACCAGTTGTTGAGCGTAGTCATGTTTTTACTCGTCTTAGAGTGCTAAATGATCTCTCGATTGTGCATGTTGTTACTGGAAGAGCAAATGCTGTCAGAAAAGCCATCTTAATTATAGGGAAAAAATTGGTTTCATCTAAAACCTCACATAGAGTCATTGTTTCTGTATTTTCCTCTTTACTAGTTTTACATTTCCAAATATAATACCAGGTTTCATTCTCCTCCATAAAATTGTCAAATGCGTAATATTCAGCAATAGCCTTGGCATGGTCCCTAAATGCAAGTCTTTCTAGTTTAGCCATTATAAAGGGATGCAAAACAATAAGAAAAAATGCTGGTTTATTTTCTACACAAAAACGAATTGCCAGCGATGATATAGTCTAGACTAACTAATAGAAACAAGATATATTTTAAACTTCGTGGTAGAATGTTTCAGGCAGAACACTTCCGCTGCCATCGCGGGTATATAGTAGTATAGTTATGTGCAGAACGATTAGTAAAGCGGGGCAGCC
>MUZC01000219.1:49559-84102 GCA_002072015.1 Radix auricularia
GGGGGGGTAACCGACAAAAAAAAGTTAGCAGACTACTGCCGTGAGTGAACGAAACAACGCTTTGATGACAACATCAAATGACGTAGGGTAACAATTTCGTATGTTCTCTTGTGGGTTTTCAAACTTAAGAATTATAATTATATTTAATTTTCTTGTCTTGATAACTTACGCCAACCGGTGTCTGATGGCCTATCGACCGGCACTTTGAAAAGCACTGAACTTTTAAAAAAGTCATTAAATAAATTTTAAGTGACCAAATATTTCAGTGGAAGTTTTATTTAAAGTTACCCTTTCGATGTGACGTCACATTTCTTCAACCCCCTCCCTCCCCCACGTCACGCATCGTCACAAAAGTGAGAACCCCCTCCCCCCCTAGGTGCGTGACGTACATCAATTCATGTTATTGTTAATAATTTTTTTAATAGTAACATCTGTTATTCATATATTATTCGCTATAATACCGTGCGTGATGATTTTATTTCCCTCTATAAAATTATTTTTCTGTTAGTAAAACATAAACTAAAATCTACTTAATTTGCTTTTCTTGTACAAAATTTAATTTAATTTAAATTTTACAATAATACATATTTTAAATAGTCTTTTTTGATGTACGCCCATTAAATAATAATTTTAGTGTTGGTGAGTAAAGAGTTTTAATAACATTTTCTTTGAATAGTCTAAAGGTCGAGAAATTTAAAAACGGACACTTCTTAATCTTATCGCTCAATGCTTTTTTTCTGTAATAACACATCGATATGTGTATTTAAACATAATGCATAGCATCTGGTAGTAATAAAAGATATTTAAGGCTTTGGTGTATAACTTAATTAAAATTAATTTTAAAGCAGTAGTTGGCCATTCAATAATCTAATTAAAATATTTTGTGTATTCTATTTAGGAAAAAATAACATTAAATAATAACTAAACTTTATATAACACGATTTCTTAAAGATTTAAATTAAACCTTATCCTCTGATGTAGCTTTGCACCATGTTAACAATAGAATTGATTATAAAAATTTGAGAATTTTAATAACATAGAAAAATGAACACATATTCATATATTAATACATGATTTAACTTTTTAAAAATTCAGATTTAAATTAAAAAAAAATATTTTGACATGAGTGTGCCAATAATTTAAATTTATCAGTCATAGAAATATTTGTTTTCTTTTAATTAGGAAAAGTAAAGTTAGAAAAGATGTGTTTTAAAAAAATGAGTATTAATGCTTCACGTAGGCTTAATAAGGAGTAGAAACACCATGAATTGTCCATAAAAGATTATTCATTTTAGCACAAAAGGGAGGGAGGGAGAGAAAGAGAGAGACAGAGAGAGGCAGAGAGAAAGAGATAGAGAGAGAGAGAGAGAGAGAGAGAGAGAGAGAGAGAGAGAGAGAGAGAGAGAGAGAGAGAGAGAGAGAGAGAGAGAGGGAGAGAGAAAGAGAGAGGGGGCCGTTTGCCAAATTTTAATATGTAGTCTTTCTCTTTAAATTTCCAATGAATAATTAAACAATATGTAATTACAGCAATTGTAAGCCTTAAAGTACAATAAATTGATAGCTACATATTAAACACAGAAAAAGCTCTGACATGCAAAATAATTAGCAGTATATATACTTCTTTTTTTTCAATATCTTCTTTTTTAAATTGGGCTTAAAATGATTTCGACAAAACACAAAGAGAACAATGCATCACAACAAAAATTGTCCATGGGAAAAACAGGCTTCATCAGATTTCTCTCAGCAACCGACAAAGTTTGTCCTTGTTCTTTATTTATAGCTATTCCGAAATTGGGAATTGAAGATGTTGACATTTGAATTCAATGTCTGTTGGCATTAATGGAATGCTGGGTAGAAAGGCATCTTCTTTAGCTGAGCCTATGAAAACTGTTGCTTCTTTGATTACTTATTTAATTTTTTATTTTTATAAAAGTAAGATTTTAAGATGTTTGAAAATACACAAATAATTATCTATTAAGTATTTCTTTGTATACAACATTGTCAGTTCGTCCCTCCGGTTGTAAAATGACTAAGCTGCTTGCTGAGCGTACTCTAGAGCATGCAACATACAGTTGCCCATGTAAAAAGCACTCTTGCCTTAAATCAATGCCAACCTTGTGTAAGGTCTGTCCCTGAGACTTGTTTATTGTCATTGCGAAGGAAAGCCTTACTGGAAATGGAGGCGTTTAAATTGAAATGGGAGATCAGAAGGTATAACTGAGATGCGAGGAATAAAAACTGTCTCCCTGAGCCATGACCAGTAAAAAAAATAGTTGCCTCAATGAGGTTTTTGTGCAGACACTTGACCTGAAGTCTTCTGCCATTACAAAGTTTATGTGGTTGTATATTATAAGCTTCTTAGCAACATTATCGGTCCCCCAACTTTCAAAATTAGCTCATATTCAGAAGTTCCTGGAGGATTCAGAGTGTGAAGAAACTCTACCGGATAGTTAACCGCGTCTTCCACCTCTACAACTGAATCAACAGACTGGTATGTTTTTGCTTGTGCAGGTAGCTCTTTAATTAAAATGTGATTAATAGTCGCAGTCATGTCATTCCTTGAAGCCAATATGGCGGGTCTCTCCTTCAACCATGACACGTCGTATTCGTGGAGATTGTTTAGATTCGGGTAAACATTTTGAATGAGGCTTTCCAAGGTATTCACGCGGAGACAGAGATTTGTAGGAATCTTTATTGTATTATTTTCCTGATAAAGGTTCCATCTCCTATACTCATCAGAATAGAAGAGAACTCCCCGTCATTTTTATCGCCATTCAAATGAACCCTCATATTTTTTAAGGTAATTAAATTGATTTGTGGCCATATGTAGGAAGACTTCAGACATGCCTTTATTTCGTCAGCACGTGTTCCTCTGGGTACGATTGGCAGGGTTTGCCGGGAGTCTCCAGCTAACAACACTGTTAAGCCTCCCATAACTTTGTTGGTGTTATGGATATCTTGGAGGGTCCTGTCTAAAGCCTTAACACCTCCCCTGTGTGCCATCGTGTATTCATCCCAGACAATAAGCTGACATTGTCGTAGTACTTCAGCCATGTTGTTCTGCTTTGATATGTTACACGTAGGAGATTCAATATCGCAGAGGTTCAGGGGCAGCTTAAAAGCTGAATGAGCAGTTCTGCCACCCTCAAGAAGAGTCGCTGCGATGCCACAAGAAGCCACATAGTAATGTTACCTTCTGCTCGAATTTTAGCAAGAAGAAGAAGGTTTATGAGAAATGTCTTGCCAGTTCCTCCTGGAGCATCAAGGAAAAACACAGTGCCAGTGCCCGAGACAACACTCCTCATGACTTGCTCATAAACTGTCTTTTGGTCACCGTTTAGTAACAGCTCGTTATTTGTAACTGTTGGCCAACTGTGACGTGTTGTAAGATGTCTCTCTCAAGTACTCTGGATTTGAGGTAACTCCTGTCAGTTCTTTCAAAGGTGAAGGTAAACCGTAATGGTTAAGAGATTTACCTCCAACATCAATCACATAGTTTTCAATCAAATGTAGACACTTGTTATAAATCAAATGTGATCATTGTTCGACTTCTGCTCCTTTATTATCTCTTTCAATCTGTCTCCAAACATCTTCTGCTAAGCTGTCTTTATGTTTTTCCCATAGGCTTAAGGGGTTTTCCATTTGGCAGAACACAAGCATGACAGCAAAGAGTTCGCGGATCATTTGAGGTGACCGAGTTAGGGCAGCTTCCTGTAGAGTCTCGTCCCATTTGATATCGTCCTGTAACAAACCAAGTGCCCTGCATGCCGACTTATAAGTTGGATGTAAGACACCATCAACTGTTCTCAGATATTCAAAAGACGTGGGACCTTTTATCTTGTTGAGAAGCAGTCGAAGATGGTAGCACTCACAGTTTTTCGGGTGTACAGTGTATATCCTTCCAAGTACATCATCTTCTTTCACTTCCGACTGTCCTGGCACAGTCTTCCCTTGCTTTCTCCGACGAAACATGTTACAATGGTCAAAGAATGCTAAAAGCGTTGTCTGTGTTGGATTGCGTACTTTATTGAGAACATTGCATTCTGTGAAATATATTCTTTGCCCGTTCTCCAGATGCACCGCAAGATGAACGACCGGAGGGTGACATTCGTGAATGGGAAAACGGAAAATGCGCCATGCTGCTTCAGAGCTACTGATGTAACGCCCAGCTTTGTATCGATATATTTCGTCATATTGATTTTGTATTGCAAATACTGCCTGGTCACTTCCCTTGTTAATATACTTGCATATGTATTTGATTGATTTAACTGAATTGCAAAACTCAACGTTGATGTGAGCATTAAAGAAGCGGCTCAGCACAGGATTATATGGAACCACCCATCTGTTGTCGATATCTACTCCATTAATGTTAGCTGCATGACCTCCATTACCCGGAGCTCGCTGTCGGTACTGTGGGGAATTTAGGGCGGTTAGGGCGCTGCGTATGTTTGGCCTTTGATGTGCCGCTGGACTAACGGGTGAGCCCAGGTGGCCGGAGGTGCGAACTGTGACGTTTAGTTGTTACCTCGCTTGAATTGGGAATCAAAAGACGAGGACTGACCACGGGCAATAGTCTAGCCCAGGTGTCAGGTATGGCAGACCGTTGGCCGAACGGTAGATGAAAGGGACCGACAATTGTAGAGCGGGTCAGAGACAAGGAAAGGGGGGGATTACTGACCATGACAGGGTACACCCACCTACCCCCGTCTTACGTAAGGGGAGGTACAAATTGATTGACGGACTTTCGGACAGCGAAGTCTAAGGGGCGGAGCCTGGAATTAACGAACGCTCGGACCGAGACTGACTGAGGGACACATGGAGGGAGACACGCAAGGAGATGGAAGGAGTTATGAAGTGGGAGGCAGAGGTAGTGAGAGGCATATGTAGAGAGATGCACGAATAATGAATGTACTGAAGTTAAGAGATTAAAAAGTAATGCTTGTCCTTAAAGTTGATCATGTCAGCACTGACATAATGGATCAGTTAATAAACTTCATCTATACCGACATGTGTGACTATTTACAGCTTGGCCACAGAGTTCAAAGCCAGTCACTGGCCAAAGATGAAAGAGACGCCCACAAGTCTGAACCAGTTGGTGATGATGTGGACATGATCATCACGAAAGGGATGTCGGCTTTTCAAATCCAACAACAGAGGCAGAACAACAAAGGTGGCAGGAAAGAGGGAAACAAACTGGGTCAGGGAGAGGTCAAGGATGAGTCAAAACTCACGAACCCTGTCAAGATGCTGCAGGATGCGGCTCGAAGGTTTGGGGTCAAGGGCTTATCTAAAAGACTTGATGCTGTCAAGTGTAGCAGTGATGTGATCATATCACAGGGCAAGAATCTAACCAAACCTAAGATCAAGTTTGACAGAAGTAAACTACCAGAGCTCTATGACGTGACCATCAGCAGTGATGATGGGGAGGAGATCCAGTGCCACAAGTGCATCCTTGTGCCCAGGCTCGAGTATTTCTACAGCATGCTGTCCACGGGGTGGGTTGAGACCTTCAACACCACGACCCTGACCCTGCCTGTGTCCGGGAAGGTTCTTGAAATCCTCATTGACTTCCTGTACAGCGATGACGCCCCACTACTCAGGGACTGTGCCNAAAAGTAATGAAGTGTACATTCTGCCTTGGTGTTTAGTGTTTAAAGAGTAATTAACAAAGTGTGTGAAGAGCAGAATAACAGTGAGATTAGATAAGGAAAGATAACCAATAGAACAACCATGGATCTTCACAAAATGGTGGCAAGCGGTGGGATGGAATCTTGCAACGCGCCCTAAGAGATCGTTACCCATAAGGATGTAGCAGAAAACATGATGTAGTTCGTTCGCCAAGTCACCTACCAGTATGATGTGTTTCCGATAGATAGATTACCAACGATGGAGGCAACCCATCGAGTCANGGGGGGATTACTGACCATGACAGGGTACACCCACCTACCCCCGTCTTACCTAAGGGGAGGTACAAATTGATTGACGGACTTTCGGACAGCGAAGTCTAAGGGGCGGAGCCTGGAATTAACGAACGCTCGGACCGAGACTGACTGAGGGACACATGGAGGGAGACACGCAAGGAGATGGAAGGAGTTATGAAGTGGGAGGCAGAGGTAGTGAGAGGCATATGTAGAGAGATGCACGAATAATGAATGTACTGAAGTTAAGAGATTAAAAAGTAATGCTTGTCCTTAAAGTTGATCATGTCAGCACTGACATAATGGATCAGTTAATAAACTTCATCTATACCGACATGTGTGACTATTTACAGCTTGGCCACAGAGTTCAAAGCCAGTCACTGGCCAAAGATGAAAGAGACGCCCACAAGTCTGAACCAGTTGGTGATGATGTGGACATGATCATCACGAAAGGGATGTCGGCTTTTCAAATCCAACAACAGAGGCAGAACAACAAAGGTGGCAGGAAAGAGGGAAACAAACTGGGTCAGGGAGAGGTCAAGGATGAGTCAAAACTCACGAACCCTGTCAAGATGCTGCAGGATGCGGCTCGAAGGTTTGGGGTCAAGGGCTTATCTAAAAGACTTGATGCTGTCAAGTGTAGCAGTGATGTGATCATATCACAGGGCAAGAATCTAACCAAACCTAAGATCAAGTTTGACAGAAGTAAACTACCAGAGCTCTATGACGTGACCATCAGCAGTGATGATGGGGAGGAGATCCAGTGCCACAAGTGCATCCTTGTGCCCAGGCTCGAGTATTTCTACAGCATGCTGTCCACGGGGTGGGTTGAGACCTTCAACACCACGACCCTGACCCTGCCTGTGTCCGGGAAGGTTCTTGAAATCCTCATTGACTTCCTGTACAGCGATGACGCCCCACTACTCAGGGACTGTGCCAACGAGGAGCTGTTGTGCAATGTTCTGGTGGTGGCTGACCAGCTCCTGGCCACAAGGTTGAAGGAGATGTGTGAGGTGGCACTGACCAATAACATTACCTTTAAGAATGTTGGTGAGTTCCTAGAGTTCTCCACTGTGTACAACGCCAACCAGCTGAAAGCTGCCTGCCAGCAGTTTGTTTGCCTCAATCTATCCGCCGTCCTGGAGGGGAGATACGTAGATGTCTTGAGCCAAAGGACATAGGAAGGACGAACGGGGCTTTGTAGACAGGAGCCGACAAGGAAAGGGGGGGATTACTGACCATGACAGGGTACACCCACCTACCCCCGTCTTACTTAGGGGTGATACAATTTGATTGACAGGACCGTCGGACAGTGGAAGTTGGAGGAGGCGGAGTCTGAGAGAATAAGAACGCTCGGACTGAGACGGACGGACAAACAGACAGGTAGGGAGTAACACGTACACACAGACGGGAGAGAGACGGACGGATAGGGAGACACGCAAGGAGATGGAAGGAGTTATGAAGTGGGAGGCAGAGGTAGACAGATGCATATGTAGAGAGATGCACGAATAATGAATGTACTGAAGTTAAGAGATTAAAAGTAATGAAGTGTACATTCTGCCTTGGTGTTTAGTGTTTAAAGAGTAATTAACAAAGTGTGTGAAGAGCAGAATAACAGTGAGAGTAGATAAGGAAAGATAACCAATAGAATAACCAACGATCTTCACAAAATTGGATCTTCACAGTACTGAGGATAACCATTTTCTCCTGCCTGAGTTTCTGAGATGAAGGGGCGCGAGAATTTTCTACTGCATGTTCCGTTTAGCATGCATGGTGATTTAATATTATGAGGTCCACATGGGCCGTGAATCATGGTGGATTTTACTATTTCGTAGAGGGCAGGGTCAGTTTGTGGATCAGGAATCTCCGCACTGATCACTTGATCGATGACAGCTGGCCGAAGCCTGTCCTTTAACCACAGCAGAATGTGTGCATGGGGAAGTCCTCGTTTTTGCCACTCTATGGTGTACATGTAGCAAGTTGTACAGCTGAAAATTTTACTTTTCGTCAGCAAATCAATCATTTTGCGAATTTTCAGGTGAAATACTCGGCTGATAAGGTCGTGACAATCATGAGGTTTTTGACGTGGGAGGAGAACTTCAGTGATATCAGTCCACTTCGGATTGCAAGTAAATGTGATGACTAGGTCAGGTCGACCATACTGACGTACGTATGTCATTGCGTCTTGTGTACGTTCGTGCATATAGCGAGGTCCTCCAGTGAACGACGATGGTAATATCACAGCTTGACCAAGTTCACTTAAATTATTGTCATTTTTGTCTATGGCATCTTTTAGGTGGATGTAATTTTCAGCTCGTAGTTTCTTTTGATTTAGTCTTATAAAATTTAGTCTTTCTGTTTCAATTTTTGCGTACATATCAACTAAAAACTGATTTAATACAGCTCGATAGTAAAGTAGTGTATTATTATAAAGCTTTTTGATCATAAGCCGGTATGAGTAGAAGTTTGCTGCAGAGACTGTTTTCTTCATGGCTATATTGCTGACAGCATCAACTTGATGTATAGAAACATAATAACCATCTTCACCATAGCAGAACATTAGAGGATATTGAAGTGCATCAAAGGACCTGTGAGTTTCCTTAATGCGTTGAAGTTTATTGCCTCTGCTTTTCAAGACGATATCCCTATTCTCGAACGTTTGTCCAACAATGACAACACCAACTTCACATACTGTAGGTTTATTAAACCTGCCTTTGTGGGCATTTAACTGTTTTTTGTCAGCGTTAATTATAACTTTGAAGTCCGTATCTGCATGTTTCATGCTGTCAATTGCGGACTTGAAGTCTCGGATATAAGGGTTACAATCATGCAGCATTTTTTGTAATTTCTGCACCAGTTGTGTGTTTAGTCCAGAAACATTAGCGCACCGAATTTGTCTTTCCTTTTTGTCATCCCCGACGAAATAAATTTGCAAAAATGTGTGTTCCTCAGTCGGCATAGGTAAAAGATCAGGTGATACACTTGTCCATGGACTTTAAATGAGGGCATGAAATTCCCTTCAACGATTTGCTTAGCACCAAATGACGTCATTTGAAATGCACTGTTGTAATTTCGAATGTTGTTCAAGAAATGCTCACTTTGAGTATGTTCACCATTTAACAGGTCCTGAAGAAGGTCAGGAAGCTTATGTAAATGACTGACGTAGACTTTACCACCGTTACAACACAATCCAGGAGACTCGTATTTCCACCTTAGAGCTTGACAATACTCACATTCAACGTCCATAGATCCAATGTGTACAGTTTTGTCACATACATACTGTACTTTTGAGTCGTACGCAAATCCACAATCTTTTTTTTTTAGCCACACATTTTGTTTTCGTTTGAGTCGCTTTTCATTATTGGTATCGTATGAAGAAACAGTGTCTCTATGTACTTGTGGATTGGCCAGCGCGTATTTACTGACAGCGTCTCTATTTACTTGTGGATTGGCCTGCGAGTATTTCACAGCTGCGTCACGAAGTTGTTTCCGTCTAGCTGCATCAGAGAATCTACCACGACGTTTGACACGCATTCTTTTTACTTGATTTATATAACGTGCGCTGTTTCTGTCACAATCAGTTTGAGATTTGTTGTATCTTTCAATTACGTTAGTAATTGTTAGACTCGGTGCGTTAAAGTGACATTCGGCATCTGTCAAACGTTGTAGGCATACGACCGGTTTCATCAATAACTTTGAAGCCTGCTTTTGAGAGTTAAAACTTTCATAAACATCAAAGTGTCCTCTACTCAGATAATATCCCGTGAATCTTAGACGTTTTAGAGGCATTGGTGGTTGTCCAAAGGTGTAAAAGATTTTTCCATTTTTGTACACTTAAAAGCGACTGCCAAACGATTTAGCGGCAACTATCAACTCACATACAGATCCATAGGTGAAGGGTTTACGCATTTCCGTCTTATAGCGTTCTTTTGTAGCATAATTATCTCATGTGCCATCATCAGTCCACACCTTGAACCTCCTCTCCCAATCATTGAATCATTCAATATATGAGACACTATGTTTCTTCAGATAACAAGAGTGAGCATGATATGGCCGTGCAATAAGTAGCTTAGAGAATGAAAAAGGCAGGCGCCATATCCGGGCATGGACACCACTAGGTAAAATTCAGTTCTTTGAACAATGGTGATCACATCGATAGACATATTTAATTCATATAATTACAATTAAAAAGTGTGCGGTTGAAACGATGATATAACTGGTTATTTTCATTATGTAAATCAAGTTTAAAATACCTACACAATTACTACAATCGTAATAAACGAACACAAAACAGAAAAGAAGAATTCTTCAAATAAAACGTTTGCTGTTATTAACAGGGACACGTGAATAACTTGGTGAAGTAATGTATACAAAATCCAGTAACGTATATAATGCTTTAATGGCGTTCACTTCCTGCGCGTTAAACAATATGATGTTAACTCTCTAAACTTCTACACACGTTTTAATGACGTCAAGAAAACAACTTTCTTTTGCACACTTTCCACCAATCAAAAACTCGACCTCAAACACGCCACCGTACGTAGCTGAAAATGAATTCACGTAAAATAGGAGAATAATTGGTGATTTTCAATTTTTATATAGCTGCTCGAGTAAGGGAAATTTTAAAAGTTTTTTTCACCTGCTACCATGGAGACTCATCGAGTTAGTGTACGTAACAACTTCCCAAAGTTTCATTTTTATACCACACAAGAAGTGGAAGAATTAATGATTTTCAATTTTTGAAGAAAAAAGGAAAGCCAACACTTTATCATCATTTAAAACTCTAGTAAGAATACAGGACTGAACACAAACCATAGAAATACGTAGGACGCAATAATCTTCTGTATAGAAGGAGCGTCTGTAAAATATAAGATAAGATAACGCTCAATTTAGGAAAAAAATTCATCAAGGCCCAAGGGGCCGTCCATAAATGACGTCACGCGATTTTGGCCGATTTTTTACCCCCTCCCCCCCTACGTCACGCGTTGTCACAAAATCGTAGACCCCCCCCCTCCAAAAGTACGTCACAAAACTTTGACCCCCCCCTAAAAAAACACACTATTTTCTATTTGAAAATAAGTATGTTTGAAATCACTTTTTTATCATGTAAGTATTTATTTAGTGTAGGTCTACATTGTAATATTGTTACACGCGTGAATCTATGTAAAAGACATTAAATAAATTCTAAGCCAGTGATTCTCAAAATTTTTCGTATCAGACGACCGGCAAGAATTTTTCCATCTCACCAGGTACCGTTGCATTCTTTTCCCGTTTTGACATGATTTTCTCTGTACTGTTTTGATAGCAAAATGAGCCCCTACACAGCTTAAAGCCCTATAAGATTAAGTATGAATTCGGCTTGTTTTATATATTACATTTTTATTTAAAAAAATGTTTAGTTGCCAAGGCAAAGCAAGACAGCTAGCAAACAAGCAGCGATAATGTCAAAAACCATTTGATGTGATTAACCTTCGCGATTAAGCTCGCTAATGTGGCTATTGATATTACAAGGATCATTGCATTGTTGATAGACCTAGAATATTTAGATACAAGAGAATTTCTAAAATTGATTTCGATCTTCTAATGACAGTTTTCCTGCTAAGTTTATGCACATCAAAGGTATTTGATCTAAAATTATCACATTGATATCACATCTCATGTTTTCTAAAAAAATTATTACTCAGCCTATGCGCTGAAAGAGGAAAATGGCCGAAACTGTAGGAACCCCACATTTGTGCAGGAAAGTAGGGTGTCATCTTGTGCGTCGCAAAATACAGTAATTCTTGCAAAATAAGACTGTAAAAATACTGTGACATCATTAAAATATCCAATATTATCATAACTTTTTAGTCCGAAGCTCACAAGTTTTTTTTTCTTCAAGATTTCACGTACGCCACACAAGAGTTGTAGATATAATGTCACCAATGGATGAGGCGTGTTTAAATTGTTGCATTCTCTTGTGGAATTTATAAACTAATGAAAAATACATGGCTGCCGCTATCGGTCTGTTTAATAGGGGTCGGTAAACAGCGATAAATTATCTCATTTGGGGTAAAAAGGGAACTCTTGGGGGGGGGGGGGGGGGTAAACTGAATCATTGTGGTCATAGAAAATTCACTAGAATCCGCGACTGTTGGCTTAACAGTAATGTTAACATAACCTTTTATAATTTTAATATTTACGTATTCCATTGAACCGGTCCGTTTTTTTCAAACCGTTTAACCGCCCTTCATAAAACGAAATATGTTAATATCTCTAGATTATATTTTATTTTAATGCATGCAAATTAAACATTGACTATATATCATTACTGTTAACTTCTTTGTTTATAAAAAAGGTTATTTAAAAATAATATTTTATAATGCATTTTTAAAAAATTCCTCAATTGACTGACGGGCATTCCGTAAGGAAGAGGTCGGCGAACAGGGGTAAATTACCTCATCTGGGGTCAAAAGGGAATCCTTGGGGGTAATGCAGACTCATTTGGGACATATAACATCCACTATACTCCACTAGATGTATTCAAATACGTCATGGTACCATATGCCCACTATTGAACCGGTTCCTTCCAGAAAATGCATTTGTTAAATTTGTCATCTATGTAGATTTCTTAATTACGTACTATACGAAGACACCTAAATCCAACCTACTTTCATTTATATTGACACGAATGACAATAATCCTAATCTGACTGTATCACGTAATCGTTGCTGTCATATTTAAAACTAATGCCTTAAAAACTTAGTTCAGAAGAAAGTTGTTTTGTGCTCCTCTGGAATTGCGATGTCGAGAATTTGATGCATGCAATAAAGTTAATGAATACTTTTTACTAATTTTAAATGGACATATTTATCATTATATTTAGAATAGTCAGAGGCGTTTGACCAAAAACCAATCGAAAACTTGTCCTGTTTGTAAAACTCGCCAGTGGCAGTTTCGGGGAGGGGAATAGCCGACAAAAAAAGTAACAATTTCGTATGTTCTCGTGTGACTACTCAAACTTAAGAATTATAGCCTAATTATATTTAATTTTCAAGTCTGATGGCCTATCGACCGGCACTTTGAGAAGCAATGAATAGAAAAAAAAAACATAAAATAAATTTTAAGTGACCAAATATTTCAGTGGAAGTTTTATTTAAAGTTACCCTTTCGATGTGACGTCACATTTCTTCAACCCCCCCTCCCTCCCCCACGTCACGCATCGTCACAAAAGTGAGACCCCCCCCCTAGGTGTGTGACGTCATTTATGGACGGCCCCCAAGGCCCCTAATGAGTGTGCACTGTAAAAATAATTAACCAGATACCTTCAAGAGAATGTATCTAAAAAAAATTCCAAAGTTTCATGATTCTACCTACACGGGAAATAGTAGAATTAGTGATGATTGAGTGAGTGCATTAAAAATATATTTGGGCCCAAGGGATATTTTAAATATGTTTTCACTTGCTACCTTCGTGGAAGTGTATTTAATACCCCCCCCCNNCCCCCCCCCCCCCCCCCCCAAACGTTGAATGCCTTTACCTATTCGGGAAATAGAAGAATTAGTGAATTTCAATTTTTATATAGAATACATAAGGAAAAAACACGTTTTTGGGGCCTCGGCCCCCATGAGTGTGAATTTCAAAATTCTTTTTCGCCAATTTTCGTCGAGAGCATGTAATCCAAAAATTTCCAAAGTTTCATACTTCTACCTACACGGGAAATAGCAGAATTGGTGATTTTCAATTTTTATAGAGCCTTATTAGGAAAAAAAGTTGTTGGGCTCCCGCCCCCACATGAGCGAGATTTTAAAAATTCTTTTTCGCCAATTTTCGTAATTAGAGGGTACCCAACAACTTCCCAAACTTTCATGCTTCTACCTACACGGGAAGTATGAGAATTAGTGATGAGTCAGTGAGTAAGTCAGTCAGGGCTTTTGCTTTTATTTGTATAGATAGATTACAACACTTAGTCGTGCCACAAGACATTTGAAACTATGAAATTGAAGATCGCAAGTTGTTTGCACATTTACTTTGAGATTTTGTATCACTAATTTTCCCTGCGACTCATTGATGTTGTCAACAGACTTTCCTTTTTCCACGTGGCTTTCCAATCTTTTTTCACAAAGTGGTTTCACAGATGCATTTGGAACATACTTGTTGCGCAGTACTGTCCTTCACTTCTCGAAAACGCATCAAGTGCTCATTGGTTACTTCAGGATATCCACCTCCTGGTATTACACAGCGGATTATCAGTGACGTCTGCTCTTGGTGACTTTAGTCAGGTAATCAAGTATTAGTCATTACTGAACAGTATTTAACTGATTTTACTCTTCCTACAACTACAATAATTTCCTTACCTTATTTCCAATCAACAAAATCAGTTTGTTTTGAATTCGCTTTCCCAAATTTGTTATCATGAATTTAATCAGTTTTTATCCTTCATGTATCTTCCCGCAGCATCGGATCAAAGTTCGCCAGCAATTCAACGAGACACAAATGTTTCCATTGTGTGCTTGATGTAGTTTATCGTCTGAACTTCGAAATTGCTCAGCGAGAATTTTGACAGTGGCTAAGAGACATTAAAACCCACTATGCCAACGTGCCTTTTTACTGTTGGCTTGTCAATCATGCACTGTTTTGATAACATGTTCTCCAGCAGCTCAAACCATTCCAAAGGAAATGTTTTTATGTCCGTTTGATTTCTCATGATCAGAAAGTCTCACACTGGCATTTTTTTTTCACTAACAAAAAGCAAGTTGAAGCCTAAATATGGCGTTTTCTTATTTAAGCTGTTCTCCTGAATCTATAAATGCTTACAAAATTGCTATAGGAATATACGTTTTGCATAAGAATTTAGGATGATTATAGTATTTTATTACATTAGTGGAGTATTTTACTAATAACTTTATCCTGAAAAAAAAATAAAGTTTTGCTGATACTCTAGTTATTTTTTAAAACAACAAAATTTTATGTAATACATGTAGAATTAAGTAAAACTGTAAATAGTAGTAAAATGTTAAGTCAAAGCGCGGGGCCCCGAAAAGTGCGGGGCCCAAGGCGGTTGACTCGTTCGCCTTGCCCTAAGGCCGGTCCTGTTATGATAATGTAATGTGCATAATTTTTTAAAAGTTCCCTTTCAACTACACCAAATACAATCAGTGCTGCTTAGACAAAATTGTGGGTCCTTGTGTATATCAAAAGTATCCATTGATCGGATCACTAAACAGGCACACCTGCTCCTCGCAGTGTTAACACGTGGAAGATACTTAGCAAAGCTCGAAAGACAAAGTACCGCGCCTGCCAAACGACTTCATCCTTTAAAGTTAGACCTGGGTATAACTTTCTAACACCTTACCTCGGTAAGGGTATGGCCGAAACTTCACGCAACATAGCACAATTTCTGTAACGATGTATCATCGAAAAACGCACTTACCATGGATATGTGGAACGCTGTCTTGTTTTAAGGTTGCTAATTATTGCTTTCATTATGATCAACAAAATCAAAAGTGCTATTCGTACTGCGCTGGCTTTCAATCGGCAGAGACTCGAGCAAATTTACTTATAGTTTTTTGTTTTGTTTGTTTGTTTGTTTGTTTTGTTGTCTGGATAGATTTCAAAGATATGTTATGTTATTCAACAAATGTTTAGCACTTTCACGCCTCGATCAGTGGCACGCATGACACTCATGTAAACATTGGCAGTGCAACTTGAGATAACAACAACAAAAATTCATTTCAGAAATGGAAATAACAAAATGCCCTTCATTTGGATCGCCTCACAACGTTACGATTATTCAGAGGCGTCACTAGGGTTAGTGTCACCCAGTGCCACCCATCACAGCGTAATACCCCAAAGACCTCCTCCGAGTCTACCAGTGCGAAATAACGGGAACATACATAATTTTACACTTTTGTGTTACGCCACTGCTATTATTACACAATTATTTTATAATCTCGTCATTTTTCATCTTGATAGCCAAGGCCAAAGATATCAATATTAAGGATCATGACTCCTGTGTATTTTGGGGATTCGCGTGGTAATCTGTTTGAAAACGTTATTTCAGTGAGGGAGGTTTTAGGAGCTGGAAGAAGACTTAACACGCTTGCTTACCAATATTAACTTAAAAAATAACGACCTCAATTGTCTACACTCAAATTCTTATCTTATCTTATCTTATATGTTACAGACGCTCCTTCTGTACAGAAGATTATTGCGTCCTACGTATTTCTATGGTTTGTGTTTAGTCCTGTATTCTTACTAGAGTTTTATTCAGTGATAATACACACCAAAGCACAATAGTTTGTTTAATTAAAAACGATCGATTAATAGCGCTTGATTGCTTCCTACCTACATTAGATTCACAAATTCTCACAGTCACAACTTTTCCACAAAGCACCTTTAAAAGTGAAATTAAAAAGATTTTTTAAAAGTTAGAATAAATCGTCATCTTATTTTTATTTTTTATTAAAAAATAAAATAAAATAATTTTACTCTAATGCACGTTTGTGTCAAGTAACTTTGGTTAATGGGGAGTTCACGCCCTATCTACCTAAAGTATAATTACATTATTTACACTTACGGACGTGGAATGTGTAACGTGAAGAAACCAGGAAAATTAACACTTTATCAACATTTAAAACTCTAATAAGAATGCAGGACTAAACACAAATAATAGATTAGCGTAGAACGCAATAATCTTCGGGGCTCTCCATAAAATACATCACGCTATTTTTTGACCATTTAGCTCCCCTCCCCTTGTCACTAATCTCGGACACCCCCCCCCCACAGTACGTCACACTTTCGTACAGAAGGAGCGTCTGCAACAGATAAGACTTTAACTTATGATAAGATAAGATTGCCAATGCCAATGTCGAGGGAACCTTATTTTTATTGACAATTACAACCTGTGATGTTGACGGAGATACAAAGTTATGACAATGACTGTACATGGTTGAATTTCTGCTCCAAAAATGATATGTTCTTTCTAATAGGGTGGGGTTCTGATAAAAAATAATATTTTAAGTTTTATGAACTTTTTTTAAAAAACATTATTAACTAGTAGATTGATGCACCTAAAGACCTAAATAATTTTGATCTTGGTATTATTTGAGTTCTCGTTAAAAGGTGTGACCTATCTTACTGAAATGTAAATAATTAATGGTCCTGCAGCTGTTGCCTAATTTTTGTATAACTTATAACCAATTTGCGGCTCCTCTAGTATTTCCAACGTAATAAACACATTTTTCAATAATTAAAGTATGTATTAATAGTGCTATAACCTTCCATTTGTTGGGTCATTGTTGGTATTATAATTATTTAAATCACGTTTTCGTACTAACTTCAAAATTCAGTGATTCAGGCTCAGGCCAGGCTATTTTTTAAATTTAAAATATTTTATTATATTATACTACTATACTATACTTAATGCTATACTCTATACTCACTAACTTACTAAGTAACTTACTATTTAACACAATTACTATTACTATTAGTAACTAGTACACTATTTAAATTTAACTATTAGTAACTATTATCACTAATTAATTGATTGACTATACTACTAGACTATGACTATACTATACTACTATACTTAGACTATACTACTACTGTAACTATTACTATACATACTATTGTCAATTGTCATAGAATTGAGTTTGAGAATTGTCAATTGATTGTCATTCTTGATTCTTAATAAGTAATAATTAATATTGTCAATTGATTCAATTGTAATACTAATAATACTACTAGTAATAGTAATAGTAGTAGCTATGTATATTAAAAAATCAAATTCAATTCTGATTCTAGTTTAAGACTATAAAATCTTTAAAAAGTTACATTTTAAAACATTTAATGATGATTCAATAACTTCAGAAGTTATTTTAATTTTAAGGATTGAACACCTTTAGTTTTAGTAGTAGTACTAGTAGTAGTTGTAGTAGTAGTAGGCGTTAGTAGGAAAAATTAAATTAATTAGACTAATATGCCAAGACTATGACTCATACTAGGACTATGCTAAGGCTAAGGCTATTACTATAACGTCCATAACTATAAGTACTATAACAGTTAATAACAGGCTTTTTAATTACAAAGTGTTTGCTGCTATGACAGCGTAGCGGCAGATAATTTGACGGGATATTGCTAGTGCTACGACTGGTTGTAACACTATCCAGGAAACTGTTTCCTGGCCAGTGCTACGACTTAGGACAAGTCGTGAAAAACATGCTATGTCATGTGCTTACAGTCACAACTAAAGCTGTATTTTAATAACATGATACATAGAGATAATCTAAAAATTCAATAATTTAATTTAGGGCTGCGAAAATTACCGATTAATTTCTCGATTAATCGGTAAATTATTTTATCGATTAAAATTATTTTAATCGATAAAATAGTGATTAAAAATAGAACACTTTTTAAAAAAAAAAAATAATTAATAATAGTTTTTATTTGATCATTATGTTTTTTTACGTAAAAACTTCTCCGTTAAGGGAATTGAGAAAGAGAATACTTTAAAATAATCTGTTTTATAAGGACAATGATATTAAAAAAAACCATTGTTATTAACTATTTAACAATAACAAAATTTAAATTCATTGACATTATATTAAACTACTTATTTTTAAATATATCCCCTAGCAATAGTACGTGTTTTAAATTTAATTAAATTAAATACTTAGGTTATGGGCATTTTAAAAAATGCAATAAAAGGGCAAAAAATATGAAGGAAAACGATATAGTGAAAAAAGAGATTATGAGGTCTTAGAAAAAAAAATCACAGCTTTCGAACCACTTGGGATAAAAAGATGATCTTTATGTTTTTACTAATCATCAAACAATTTCTATACAGCTGTATTACTTTTATATTTATAAAATTAATTTGAAATTTTCATTCAAGTGCCTCAACTTTAATACGTTATTTAACTTGTTTTCAGTGCTAACTGTTTTTAAAAAAACTTAATGAAAATACTAATTGCCTGTTTTTATTACTTCCCTTGAAATTTTCAGTTTAATGACGTCATACATCTTTATTTTTAGCTTAACAAAATTATCTATTAATTAATCGGTAATTTTTCAAAAGTTAACGATTAAATTTAATTTAATCGATAACAGCCCTAATTTAATTACAATAAATTCAATCAATCTGAAATTTCAGCTCGCTAGCTTACAAGGAAGTGGGTTAAAAATCGATCCAAAGTTTTTTCGGCAAGCAAGCAATCAAGGGCTCAAGCAGACACCACTAGTTAATATAATTATTTTTTTTGAACAACAATGAGTGTGCTAGTAATTGTAATTATTTTTACACTACTTATTTTTGAAAGCAGATACATTGGTTAAATGTATATAAATAAATTGAGATTTTAAAATTAATACACACAAGCCCAGTTCTATTAATATCATATGTACGTATAAAATATAAAGAAGAGTTTGTTAAGATATTATAATAGAGACTTAGTTTTTTTTAAGTGTCTACTGCTAAGGCTAGTCATAGCATTTGCCAGGAAACTTTTGCTATGACTAGTCTAGCAGAATTTTCCTTGCTAGTGTTACGACTAGTCTTAGCAGTAGCAACACCCCGTCAAATTGTCTGCTGCTACAACTAGTCGTAGCAGCAGTTTCCTGGATAGTGTTATGACTAGTTGTAATGCTAGCAACATCCTTTTAATTAATATGGCCAATTACTTTAAGTTTAAGGCACATGTTTATTTTCTTTCATCATTACATAGTCAAAATAATTTTATTTATAAATAAAATGTTTTTTCAAACAGGAGTTGTTAAGATGTTCACAAATTAAGTCCAGATTACCTTATTCTGAAAATGTCTGTATCACACCCACTCTTGAAAATTTTAAAAGGTGAGAACATATATGATTATTATAAAAACTGCTATTCAGTTTAAGAAATTAAAAATGTATTTTTTGTTTTCGAGCTCTGTCTAATGTTCTGTGATCAGTTCCATAGTCTCTTCTACTTTTCTGACACCAACTTGTCCAGAAAAGACATAATATATTTTAAAAATCCACCAAATCAATTAAAAAATATACAAGAAATAAATATTTATAAATTATTATTTGAAAGTACATGTAATATTAAAATTAAATATGCATCATAATCCTTAAAAAATTAGCTGCCCACTAAAGGTATGTACATTCAAATTAGGGGTGCACCTGATTTCGGCTCCAGCAAATCCAAAATCCTGCCATTTTTCCAAATCCGGCTCCGGCCAAATATTACTGTATAAGTCCAGCCAAATTTTAAAAATTTGAATGCTGTACAGCCCTAATTCAAATTGAATTTGAATTGAAATATTTATAAAAGCTAAGCGCTAAACATTGGAGTTTTGTATGGTTGTTATATTTTTCTCTCCTCCCTTTGGTCCCATCATTTATATCTCTTCGTTTTCACTACTTGTTGTCTCAAGCTTTGTTAACAACCTGCTGTTGACACATCAAATCATGTGATAGATTTAGTTTTAACTAACTATTATAGGCTAACTTTTTCTGAAAAAATCACCTGCACATAAGAAACAAAAATACAAAAAACAAACAATATACCTAATTACGGTGACACTTTATACGATATACTTTTCATTGGAGCCATAATGATCAGAGCATTGATTGAAATAGAAGATAAAGATATAAGTTTACCACATGTGTAAAAAAAAAATTAAAAATGCGTCTCTCACTCATTTATCTTTCCAACACAACATATTAGAAGTCTGTATAAACACTTACAGGTAAAAAAGAAATGAAGAAAGTTGCAAGTGCACCTGCAGATCAGTGTTCAGGGAAAGGTTAAATTTCATATAGGGGATATACATATTCCCTCAAAAACTTCCCCCATAATACTTCCAAGATGCTAACCTAACTTTGAATTATAAAGTTAGTCTTTAAAGTTCTTTATCTTTCTTGATTTTAGCTACATTACTGGAATTGTACAATGAAGGCGGAAAAATATATGACATAAATCTTCGACTTGTGCCGTTTTGTAGAGCTTTAGAAGATATTTTCCGCCTTGGACTGCACAGTAAGTAAAAAATAAGCTTTCGATAATCAAGAAATTAATTTGAGTATGTGATGTGATTAATTATTTCTAAAGTGGACGGTTATGGTAGAATTAAAAATAAAAATTCTTTGCTGTAACTGTTGTTCAGGTTTATTTTAAAAACTTTGCAAATACTTTTCAGGTAAGGCCTCTTAACCATTTTAATTTTTTTTTCAGAAGTTTAGTTTATTACACCACCAGCGTTGAAAGTATGTCTTGTGCAAAAATATTAATTTTTAAAATCCTGTGAAAAACTTAATAAACTATGTATGACTGACAAACTCAATAATAACTGTGCAAAGTCATAAAATATACTGAAAACATGTACTAGATTTTTATACTCTTTTATATATTTAAAGTAAAGAACTCTCACACTAGTGACAATCAGCTTGAACAACAGTGGAGTTATATCTTTGTGTAAAATTTCTTTAATTTGTTTCTATTTTAGACTATTCATATCATTCTATTTCTCTTCAAATCTAACACTATTTATTTCTTAATATGTTGATAAAATGAGCAACAATTAGAAAAGTAAGCAAACTATTTTTTAAAAAAATCTCTTTTAGGCGAACTTTTATTTATTGATTAAATTATTTTAAAATCATACACAAATCCAATGGATTTAATAACTATGTTAACACTTATACACAGAGCTCGAAATATATATTTTTTCTCCTTTTTTAGCTAACCATGGCCACTGGTTTACAAAGTCTGATTATTGGACAGTCTTTTCTAAATTTGGAGATAAGTAAGCAGCTCTATTTTTACTCGCCTTAGCCTTAATTTCTTTGTATTCAAAATGATGATTATAAAATTATCTTGAAATTATCAGACAATAATAAAACAATCTGAAATGTATTATAACATATTTTAGATAAAAGAAATACCTTGCTTGAAAAAATAAGGTAATAGCTTCAAAATAATTTATCAATTACTTGTCTACTCATTGTGAGTATATAGGCCAGAGCAGTCTGACCCAAATGGCCTAATATTTTGATGTGTCTGGTCAAATTGTGTCGAGATGAGTTTGTGTTGGTGTAAACTAATTTGCATTTACTTCAGCTTTTTACTAAATCCTAGAACAATATTAGTGAACATAATGGGTGTGAGACTGCAATCAGGCTTATAAATTAGTAAATGGAAAACATGTCAACAGGGTATACCCTGTTTACATGTTTTCCATTTATAAGAACTGTATTATAAATGCATTTTGAAGTGTTATGCTCCTTTATTTAAAACAAAATTTTGTTTTTGTTAAACACTTGATAGTATTTTTTAATTTCATATTGGAAAATTTGCTAGGTAAATCTTAATAATGAAGAGATAAAATATTTTTCCTTAAAAGAATTTAATTTTTTTCTTTGATTTTCTGAATTACTGACCTCCCCCTCCCATGAAAAACAACATAACAACATTAGTTTAAGCTAGATGAAATTCAGTTTAACATTTTTGATAGGCCATGGTAAAGCTTTTGTTTTTCTTTTTATGGAAGGATGGTGATATGAATGAAAGACAAATATTTGTGTTTACAAATCTGACAGGAATACATTTTCACAGCAGTGTCTGGCATACTGTCATTGAGATTTAATGTTTTGTTGTAACAATAATTTTTTAGGGCTGGCCCAGGATTATATCATCTGCTCAAATATGTCAAAGATAACCAGAAGGTAAACAATGCTACTCCAAATAATTCAAATAATAAATTGAATTTTATTAAGACCATGCACCTTATACAGTTTTCTTCTTCTTAAAATTCATGAACTACTTAACTTTAGAAGTTGTTCTACTTCAAACCTATTAACTACTCCTAACCCTTGAAGTATTTCTATTAAAAGATTATTTATTAATTAACCCTTTGGGGTTATTCTTACTAAAACCTTGGCATTTTTTGCTTAAAATTGCAGATCACAACTGAACAAGGGAGAGGTAGATTGTTCATCAGAGCATGCCTCGTTAAGAAGGATCTTGCCACACTAGTCCGGAAACTCAGGGGAGACCAGGCTTTTATTGAGGTTCTCTCCATGTAAACAAGTATATCCTAACCCTAAAAAGAGTTTACCAAAATCCCATGTAACAGTTTCTACTTATATTAAAATGTATGTAACAATTTTAATAGATACATTTTCCAAGTTATCTTTTGTATATTGTGAGTAGATAGTCCATGTAATAAGAACATTGACATTTTTTTAAATTTTAAAAATGTTGTTTTGAAAAAAAACTGTTATTTGATCAGTTTAAATAATTTTTTTCTCAGATGTGGTATGATTCTACAACATCCATCCTAAACAATGATATTTTGTCAGGTAAGTTACAAGTTATAGATATGTAAATATTGGCAGGTAGATGAGGGGAGTTAATAATCAACTTGTAACTTGGTCTCACACTTCACGCATGACAGGCCCTTCAATATCTGAGTAGCCTAGTTATTAAAAGACAGCTTACTAAAGGCATGGGGAATATTAATAAATAAATACGAAATTCAATAAATAACTAATTCTTTAAGTAGTTTCACTCTAAATCTTTAAATCAGATTTTTGGAGTTGTTTTTGTTATTATTTGTTGCGTTACATATAATTATGCTCTTGTTATAATTTTTATGCTAATTTTGAAATCTGTACATTCAGAAATCTTTCTCTCATTGCTGGCTGAGGTACAAAACATTCCATTCAGTCTCTACCTGAAAAATGCAAGTTTTCTTGATGATACTTGGGAAATGGCGGTTAGTAATTTTGATGTTGTTTCTTTTTCTTGATTGGTTTCCTGAATTCTGAATGTTAACATGTATCTTAATGTATTTACATTTCATATTTGCTAGGTAATATTTGCGATAAATAAACTTTTAGTATAGTTCAAGGCAAGCAACTATATCTTTTTTAAATAAAACTGACAAAATCTCATGTACCATATAATAAACACCTGGGGTTTGGTTTATTGCTAAAAACACAAATTTATGTTGGCATAAACAAGTCCTGCACAATAATTTTTCCTTCAACATTAAGTTATTCTCAAGTGCTGCATTATTTTGTATTGCATGAAGGCTTAACCTGATTCAAATTTGAGTACAGTGATTTGTAAAAGAAATTTGAGCTCATCATTAGTGATATACAGTGGTACCTCGAGATACAAATGCTTCAAAATATGAAAAATCCAAGATCTGAAAGACCACTCAAAAAATTTTTTGTTCCAAGATAAGAAAAAATCCAAGATATGAAGAATATACAGCTGACAACATTGGGTGTCCCGTGACTGCATTCAACGCGCCACCAACAGTTCTAATATAATAACCACTAAACTAAGAAATGCATGTTATTATGTGAAGGACCAGCGTTAGTGAACTCAGGAAGCATTGTTAGTCTCGATGACCACCTTTGCTTGCCAACCATAAACTGATAGGTCGGTGGTTGACCTCAGCTAGGATCATTCGTTTGCACATGCCTGTTTAAGAGAAATATATAGATGCGTGCGTGGTGTCCTGAATGGTTGGCAGACGTTGAGAATTATATATTGTTTTATTATTTATTTGATTGATAATGTGTACTTTTTAAGGATTGAAGAATCCTACATTATTTTTCTAAAATTTTCCATGACATTTTCAATTTTTAGCGTTGTTTCTGTATGGCTTGGAATGGATTAAGTATTTTACACGTAAAACTTAGTTCGAGATACAAAAAATCTAAGATACGAAAGTCACCCTGGAACAGATTAATTTTGTATCTTGAGGTACAACTGTACTTGAGTAGCTTGGGAAATATATACATGCTCTTTCACTTTCAATATATGCTCTACTACTAATTTGAAATGAAGAAATCTTTTTGTAATAGCACAAGTTTGTTATAGAGGCCTGATTAGATACAAGATTTTTAAAATGATTTTATATTAATATAAATTATTATCTCCCTTACTTGCACTGTGGTGACAAGCTTTGAAAAGAGATTTGAAGCATAAGGTCATGAAACATCAACATTTGTGTACAGTGCTGTTAAATGTATTTTTATCAAGATCTATCCTAGAGTACTCAAATTTAGTTTTAAACAATGTATTTTCCAGGAATACAAAGAATATGAATTTGTGCCTTGTGATGTGCTGGGAATCCATTTACAGTGAGTGTATGATTTAATGGTGTATCTTAACATATTTTAAACTGCTATTACATTCTCACATGTCATTGGAAATTAATTCAATTCTCTTAGCATTGAAAAAATACATGGTGTGGCTACATAAAGATAAGTTATGGGGCTTATCATAGATAGTTGATTGGATTATATGTCAAGATAAGTGATTGGGCTAAATACCTACGCATCACTGTTAGATTTGATTTAAAAATTCAGTAAAGTGTTCATAGGTATTAAAAAAAATCAAGTCATAGGTATAGAGTTCTTGAAATATCTAGACTTAAATTTAACAAACACCAATAATGAAATGAGGGCACCCACAGTATGTCTTTATTTGTAACTTAAGTTTGTCTATAGTATTAAAAAAAAAGACTTATTGCCCATAGAATGATGTTTCTCTCTTTAAAAAAAACTAGAATCTTTCTTTTCTTTGACTCTTCACAGTTTCATCAACACACATCTGGTTGTTACAGATATTGACCCTGAGAGTGTTGCTGGTGAAGATGTGAGTCCAAATAATGTTGTCCCATTATTAATGTGAAAATATTTTCCTGAACACTGCAATCAGTTTTTGAAGTGAAGAGATGAATAAATGGCGTTATTATAATTAGCAGAAAGCTCTACACATTTGTGCTCCATCATTGAAATTTCTCATTGTTACATGTTTATCATTACTGTTCAGTGAAGACTAAAATAAATTTTTTAGGATATTGCTCAATCCCTTAAACCATGTAAAATATTTGGCCATACAGGACACCGGGATGAAAAAAACTAAACAATGCCCATGAAATAGTTAACACTCAAGACAAGGGAAATAAATGTAGTGTTAAGACAACTTTTTTTACTGTCTCTTGTTTTATTTAAAGGGTAAAATCTGTATTGGTGATGTCATGGATGAGCTGTACTCAGAAAGTCTGAGGGGAGCCAAGAGAGGAAAGGTTGGTGAGGTTGTTGACCTTTATGAGAGATTATTTACCTCACTGTGAGTTTTTTTTTTACCTAATTTGCACATAAAAGCCAAATACAGCAAGGCAAGGGGAGCAAAGGGTGGGGCATAGGATTAAAACTAGTTACATTTTAAAAATATTTTGCTCCTGTAAAAGGTTGGTTAATATTTTCAAAAATTTTGTTTTTATTTTTGTTTAATTTTCCTTCTCAGCTGCAATATATTTTTAAATAAGAAAAATAAAGTTAAAAATTATTTTTTTCTAGCCTTGGTAACTAGGCATGTTGTAGGCAGAGTGATGTAAATTATCATTTCTCATTGCTCTTACTTTTATAATTACAATACTATGGTAGTAAGTGTATTTTGTACTCCTAATTCGGTTTCTAAACTCTGTCACTGGAATCCTCCCATCCATTACTTTTCAGGTGAGAGATTTATTTCAGATGTACAAAGGCATGCCAGTCTATGTCAGCTTTGTTAAGGTGAGTGCCCTTCATTCTGCTAGGGCTTTAATGAAAACACATTATTGTATGAATATTTAACTTTAAAACATCATGAGTTTTGCAGCAATCTTTGTTTGTTTTTATTGACTTCTAATCCTAAATAATAAATAAAATATTCAAAGCCAAGAAATTAATTAAAAGGAAACCTGTAAGAGTCATGCTGCAATTGAAATGTAAAAGAAAAAAATTCTTTAAAAATCCCATAGATAAACATATAAAAGTGAGAAATTTTACTGTAAAGTTATTTTGCTATTGATTTCACTCCCAGGCTCGTCTGCCTGACGGTCAGATCTACAGGCCAGTCTCCACTCTTCTGCGTCAGCTAGACATGGATCTAGCTCAGGCCGGGTTAAGTCGAGAACGGAGCCAGTCTGCCCCAACAGCTAATTCCCGCAAGCCAGCCCATGCGTTGCTGCCAGAAGAGGAAGAAGATGAGATTCCTGTCCATGGGCCTGATGGGAAGTAGGTTTCTCATGAAGGAAATTTTATGATATAATGATGTCTTAAAATTTAGTTTTAATTCGTAATGTTAGAATCAGCTTACCTGATTGGATATAAAATATAAGGTCTTTTTATTTATGAATCTTTTTCTCTGCTTTGACAGGGCGGAGTACACTGTGGTTTATAGGGGAGGTTACCCACTAGGGGAGGTAAGGGTACTTCTGTTTCTATGAAATGACCATCTCTTTTTCCTGCATTTGTTATTTTTCATAATTCCTGCTCTTGCTTCTACTCATTTAATTAACATCCATGTTCATGCTCCATTTCCAGCAAGTATTAGAATTTATTTGGAATCTCTGTCATTAATTAGACAATGATTAAAAAAAAAATGACCATGATTAACTATTTATTTAGAAAGATATTCCCCCTGCCTACAACTACTTTCTACTGTGTGATTCCTGCATATTTAAAAGAAATATCATTAGGTATTTTTAATAAGCCTATGTTTTTAACTGTAACATATTTTAGCAAATCTGGACACCGCTCTTACATTTTTGGGGGGAATTTATTTGCCTTTCACCCAAAAAAAGTTAAAATCTCTTCTTTATATCACTTTTTAAAACTCTCTGACAACCCATAGGATGGAAGAGTTGACAGAATCCATGATTCCATTGAACAAGTTCTACTTGATACTGGACGCAAGAAAGAGGTAATTTTTATAGGATTGATAAGTATTTTGTTTTAAGACCTCCTGCTACCAAGCAGAGGGTATGTTAGCTTTTGAATCAATTTTATTTTGTTGATACTGTGTATGTTAGGTAAAAGTTACTGATGTATACTAATAAATTTTAAATAATAATATGTGCAAGCCATTTTGAAAAATGTAAATGATTCTGTTGTCATTTCTGTTTCATCTTCTAAAATTGAGATAGACAAAATATTTTACTTGCTTGTGCAACTGATTTGGAATCTCCTACTTAGTTATTTTAGATATAGCAGGAGGTCAAAAATACACTTGTGTACTCTAAAATGTTTACCCTTTTTCCAAATATTCATAAATTTTAAGATATATGAGGTAGAACAATAATATTTGTGTTTCTGTTCTAATGAAGAAAAGCTTTGTCTAGGGGAGTAGTTGAATTGTATGTAGTTTCAGTTTGAAATTTTCATTTATAATACCTACTGTAGGTCCCAATGATTTAATTAGATATGATAGTCAATGAAGTGGGCATTTAAAATGTAAAGATACACTTCTCAATTAATTCTCATTTTTTTGGTATTCCAAATCTTCTCTTTAGGTTGTGAAAATCTTAACAACTGAGACAGGTGTTGAAGTAAGAAGACTTTCTGACAATGAGGTAAGTCATTTAAATCAGCCTTTAAGTCCTTGATTACTTTCTCAGCTCTTCATCAGTTTATATGACATTTTGGCACTGACACTTGAAATATAAACACTAAACATTTAACCTAAAATTATTAAAACGCTTACCAATGTTTATTAGCATGTAGGAACTAATCAGAGAGGCTAGAGTGTTTAAATGGAGAGCAGTTTTAGTGCTGCTGTTCTCTTTATGCAAATATTTTTTTTAAAAACTGTCAGGGTTACCCAGTTTTTGAAAGCTTTGGGTAAAAAAAATAATAAAATTTCCTGAACCCAAAATTTGAAACATAAAATTTCTATTTGTGTATGTTTCTGTTTAACTGATATGTACATTTATTAACAATCAGAGTATTTATTGTCACCAATTCCTGGTAAAAAATTTCTAATTTTATTTCTACTCACACATGCTCAGCTCAACTTTAACTGATAAAAAATTATTTAATAATCAAAGCTTATCTAACAGTGATTGTAGATCTTTAACCTGGTCTTATTAATATTATATTATGGGCTCCTTTACTAGATCACTAGATCTGACACAACTCACATATTTAGGGTTTCAATATCAATAACTCTGTTAAGTTTTTTCTCTTACCTTGAAGATTTTGGCTTCATTAATAACCAGAAAATAGAACTTTGTTTATAAACAAGTGATTTAACACCTTGTTTTAACTTATACAAGCATCCACTCTAATTACTTATGTTTTATCTTGTTTTAACCCATTCAAGTTTCTTTACTAATATACTAACTGAAGTAACTGATTGTGTAACTTGCCTTCCAGTTGTTGTTGTCCCACTCATACACTGAAGTTTCTGCCTGTGGCCGGAGGACAGATATGCTATTATTTTTTGGCTACATTGCAGGGTAAGATAAGCCTGATGCCAAGTAACATCTTGACCATGTTTTAGTGTTGTTTCCGTAACCGACTTTTGTCAGCATCAACAATTACATTGTGTCTTAAATTGCATGCAAGAATCTGTGGAATGGATTTTTTCATATTTTTTAATGAATAGCTTTATGTCTATGTCCAATTAAAAGGGGTACTGTATGGATTACTGCAATTCTCTTCTGTCAGGTGCGCCAAAACAATGCATTGAAAAACTACAGAGAGTTCAAAATTCAGCTGCCAGATTAGTTCTAAAGGCAAAAAAATATGACCATGTTACTTAGCTACTTTACTCACTTCATTGGCTACCCATACAAGCCCGAATTGATTACTAACTGGCCATTCTGTGTCACAACTTCTTTTCTGACTCATGCCCTTCATATCTTACTGAACTTTTGTCAGTCTACTCACCAAGTCGTCAGCTACGCTCCTCTGCAGATACACGCATTCTCTGTGTTCCTAAGACAAGAACTAAAACATTTGGCGAAAGGTCATTCTCTTTTTGTGCAGCCAAACAATGGAATTCTCTTCCATTACACATCCGTAGCATTTCAACTGCTAAGTCATTCAAGACTGCACTTAAGACGCATCTTTTAAAAATTTATTTTCAAAATTAATAAAACAACATTTCTTTAAATGATTAACGTAGCTGATGTATTGAGTATAGCGTATTGTCATTTATGTAGTTAATATGATATGAATGTTTCTTTTTATTGATATATGTATTGTTATTTCCATGTAAAGCGCTGTGAGCCTGGCTACTTGCAGGGATACAGCGCTATATAAATTATCATTTTATTATTATTATTATTATTACTATTCTTTTTGTTGTTGTACTTTAAGGAAATAAAATGCTTTTTAAATGCCTTATATTAACTTCACCATCTTGTCTGTCTGTCATGGTCTCGCCTGCAGAAATACAAAAGTAAAAAATGACTCACTTCCCAGAATCCTATCAAGCTGAAGTTTTGCACATAGACTTTTGTCACCTGACAATTCATTCTATCAAAATGTCACATCACCGAATGTACTGTAATGAAATTTTAGTTTAACTCAATGTAGTATCTACATGTTAATGTGAATCTGTTGCGCGGTGCATTTATATTGAACATACTTTTATAATATTTTCCCGGTCTGTAAATGTTTATGCTAGTCTGTTGCTCGGTGTGTATTGTCGGGAATTTAGGGCGGTTAGGGCTTTAGTGTATGTTTGGTCCTTTGAGGTGCCGTGGGACTAACGGGCGAGTCCAAATGACCAGAGGTGCGAACTTGGGAATCAAGTGACATAGTAACCGTGAACGATTCTTTGAAGACGAGAACATGGCGGGAGCTTGGACTCTGGCGAAGGTAGATGAAAGGAGCCGACGAGGAAAAGGGGGGATTACTGACCATGACGGGTTACGTCCTAACCCACCTACCCCCGTCTTATTGAGGGGAGGTACAAGTTGATTGACGGTTTGACTTTCGGACAGCGGAGTCTGGTGGGGGTGGAGCCTACATGTAGAATAGGAACGCTCGGACTGACTCACACACACATGTAGGGACACACGGACAGACAGAACTAAGAAGGACAGTAAGACGGATAGACGCAAGTGTTAGAGAGAAGTTAGAATAATATAGTTAACGAAGTAAGGAAATAAAAAGAGATTTAGTTGTTCTTGAGTCTTGGAGTTAGTGATTAACGACTAAGAATTCAAGTGTGTGAAGTTAGAGTGAAGGAGTGAGAGTAGATTGAGAAAATAAACAGAAGAACGACCTAGGATCTTCACAGTATTATACTAAACATATTAAATACTTTTAGTTATGTCTCATATATAAGGGATTTAGTGAACAACTTTCTTTTATGGGTGGCTTAATTAATCATTAATTACAAATACTGGTACAGAAAGATGTTAATAATAAATATATTGTTTCGATCTGTAACGTTATCCACCTTCAATGTATTGCAACTCTCACAAGAGAATGATTTTCTGTTATCAGGGAAATTTATTTACATTTTTTTTTCTCATCTTCTTTCCTCTCCCCCAGAGAAACCACCTGTAACATGGCCAAGGATTTTAAATGCTATGTTTTTGAAAGTGATGACCCAGCGGAGGTAAACAATTGTCATTTGTTCATGTTGTTTTATTTATCTATAGATCTTAAGGTTATGAAAACTACTCTTTTTTTAAAACATACTTAAAAAATTTCCTCAGACTCAAATTTTTTTTTATAGTAATAGTTGCTGAACTCTATAAAAGCTCAAAACTTCACCTTAACAAGAAATTTAAATTACCCTTATCTACTTTCTGAAATCACAAAGTGACTAAAAAAAAATCAAGTTAAGCCTGGTCCCTATTGGAATTCAGGACGTGTTAGCGCATTTTCGTATTATGTATCAGTACTTATGTTAGATATCAGAATTATGTAGTTATCAGTAATTGTGTTTAGATTTTAGACATATTTTTATGAATTTTCTTGTGTAATGAATATACCTGACATTTTTTTTATTTAAAAGTCATTTCTTTACATTTTAAAAAAAATTTATTTTCTCTTTAATCTAACTACAAGTCACCACAAATGATGACGTAAAACTCTCTAAACTTTTACACATATTCTAATGACGTCAACTAAAAAAAAACAACTAATTCTTTTGCACCCTTTCGCACCACTCTTCAATGCCTGAAGGATTGTGCATTCGACTTCCGGCAATGGCGGCCGTTCCCTGCGCTAGTGTTACCTCTCGATTCGAAATATTTTTTGGTAGTTTTAACGGGGTTTTTTAACGGATCGAGTAACTGAGTGTTGATGCACAAATGGCAGGTCAGGACATACAAAAAACATATATACCTCATGGGTCTAGGACTTATGGATGCTGAGATCAAGGGTGATGACGGACGGACGGACAAAACGGGTGCAATAGCGCATTCGACTTCTCGAAAATGCGCTAAAAAGCACTTTAAAAAAGTATTTTAGATTTTTTGACAGAAGTTAAATATTTTAGCTTATAATGGATTATCTTTTTTGGGTAAAACTAATTTATGAGTCTCTTGCCAGAAATCATTTTTCCCAACACTTAAATATAATTTTGTATTGTTTCTGTTTCAATGAAAGTAACCTATTTTTTAAATTGTGATTTCAGGCAAAAATCATCCTGTGTAGTATTGGTGAGTAAATAATTTTAATTAAGAAGACTGAGAGACTTAAAAAGTTTGGGAACCCCCTGAGTAATGTTCCCTCTATGGTTTGTTGGTCCCTGTGCAAAATACTAAAACTTGTGTGAAAAGTTGCACAGCTTCATTTTTAGTGTAATTTTTACAATATTCTTAATTATTAACTGCTATGCGGTGTTGGTAAAGTCACATAATGAAGTTCGAAACCAGCTTATATGTGTGGGAAAACTTCTTGGGCTATAATTAATGAGCCCATAAGACAAAATCCAGCCTGGCAATTTAAATTATTCCAACTTTCTCTTTTTAAAAATTTGTTTCATGTTCTTTTGGTTAGATGGGGAAATTTTTGATTCATTAAAAATATATTACAGCTCTTGCAAAAGTGAAAAATTTATATATGCATCAATATTATTTGTGAAAAATAAGTTAAGAAATAAAAGTTCATTTTATTTGAAGAATCTAAAATGATACATCAGATTAGTTAATATGTTTTTATGTAACAAAAACTATTTTTTATTTATAGCACAAGGCTTTGAAAGGACTCATTGGTTCTTATGAGGAAAAAAGACTACTTGAATATGACCTTGACAGTGGTAAAAAGCTTGTCCTTGACTCAAGTGCAATATTTTATCGCTGAAAATCACATTAACTTACTGAATGAAAGTGTAAGTTAAAATTTAGTTTAAATAATTTTAACACAATAGACAATCTGGTTGTATGGGTCTTTTGTATTTTTTGTATGCCTGAAATAGACGTGATAAATTTATACAGCAGGACTTTGGTGGGGGGAATATTTAAAAAAATGAATAGTAATAGATCATAAGGCACAAAATTAAAGACCTATTAATCACAAAATACAAATGTCAAATAAAACAATTTATTACAGGAAATTTTGGTTATCCAAAGGATTAGTTATTCTGATTGATCCTTTAAATAGCATACCATTTTGTATGTCCAAAAAATTCTACAAATGAAAAAAACCTGGATCTATTTCCATTTTTCTGATCCAAAGAAATTCTTTAAAAATTCACAAGTTTAAAAAAATTTTTTTTAGAGTTTAAAAGATTGATGTAATTTATAATTGTGAATTTTAAAATGTGTTTAAAATAATAATATAGTTCTGGGATTTAAAAAAATTGGTACTATGAGATACCATGAGGAAATGTTAGCATTAATTTGCATTCTTTTTATAGACAAAGGTATCTTTTCTCATGTAAGAAATTTTACAATTTTTCAGTTATTTTGAGGGTGGTGTGTTATATATAGTAATTTATAACTGAGCAGACAATATTTTATGTTTAAAATATAATATTAAAAACAAAAGAAAATAAATCTCTTAAAACTTAAAACGTCTAACGCCACATACATCCATTGGTGTTTTCAGTAGCCCACCTTGTTCTAGAAGTTTATTTCCCACAAAATTTAGCATCAAAATAATGTGTTGAATTTTGTGTAGTTAGAAATATGTTTATTTTTTGTAAATGAATTTTTTAAAACACATATAAAAACTAATTCTCAAAAGGGAATGTGCAATGCCTTAAGGGGAGGTGCGGGTCAAAATTTGGCAAAAAATTACATTTTTAAGGATTTCTAGTTTTTGATTTATTTGGTTTCTAAAGCCATTTTTTAATATAAATCATATTAAAAATTTTATGATATTATATTAGAACATATTTTAAAATATTATTTTACTAACCCTATAAGGGGGTGTAAAGTCGTATTTTGATACTAAATACAGTATTTTTACGGTCTCCATTCAAGTACTTGAAATCATCCAACCCCATCGAAGGTGGTATCAGTGGAAAGCTGGATTTCTCTAGATTTAGATGAATATAAATTCCCGACCAATCAAAATTTACACAATCTTGCATTTGTTGATTCGCGTTCAAAAAATGACACTTTCTTGACCTACTTATGGGGTTTCCGCATTTCGTATGCATAACCCTTGACCTTTCAATAAACAAAGGATTTTGATTGGTTATTGCTGTGGAAATTACTTTAGACTACTTCCGTTTCTACGTAAACAAGAAAAAAAATGTTCGGATAAACTATTTTCATATAATAAAATTCAGAGTTTTGTGCTATAGCACAATGCTATTATATTAACACTAAAACTACTTTCTAATCGATCACTTTAGCGTGAAATACGTAAATATGAAGGTGGGTCTTGTATTCTCATCACTCGG
>MUZC01000219.1:90421-104737 GCA_002072015.1 Radix auricularia
ACTGTGAGTTTCAAGGAAGCTTAATCTGATCTTGAATCGCTTGAGCAAGAAATTGTCAACATTCGTGTTAGTTTGAGCCATGTTGCGGTAGACAATGGGAAAGAAGATGCACAACTTGGAGAATCGAGTTTGACAGAAGATTAGACGACATCGGAGGATGCCTTCGAGAATTAAAAAGAGATGCAGAACTTTCTCCATAAGAAGAAATTGCACCTGTTATGAACAGCGAAATTGATAAACTCCAACAGGAGATATCAATACGGATTTTACGTCTTAAACAACCTAAACAACAAATTTGGATTTTTACTAGACGTCAAATCTCTTCTTGCTGAAACAAAAGTCGATACGCTTCAGTTAAAATTGCTTAGATTTTGCTAATTTCTACGAATTGTGTACAGAAATCAAAGACTAAAAAATGATGCTCAGTACCCGGACTGAAGTTCTACCGGAAACTACTTTGGATCTTCTCGATTTTATTGTTTCATATGGAGATGACGTATTTCCGAATCTGCGCATTTCACTTCAAATACTTCTAAAAATTGCTGTTTTAAAAGCTGTGAGCGGTCCTTCAGCAAAGTAAACCTTATTTTGTCTTAATTACGTGCTTCAATGAATCAAGATCGTCTGGATGATCTTGCACTCCTTAGCATTGAAAGAGAACACTTGAGAATATCAATTTTAACAGCGAGATTGACGACATTCAAATCAAGGAAGATCAATTTATTTTAGATTATGTCTAATCGAGTCATGTATAATTAGTGGAGTATTTTTTTAAAAATAAATTGTTTATAATCGTATAGAGAATTATTAGTCTGTATTGTATTTCATTAAAATATCATTTGCTTCAAAAAATGAACCATATAAACCGTAAAATTTCAAATTTTTCTTGGGGGCTCACTGAGCCCCCAGAATTTTTCGGTCCGTCAAGGGGCGCAGAATTTGTGTCATGCCCCCGGGCGCACATGACCCTAGCTACGCCACTGCACGGGGTGAACTCCGGTAGCAAGTGGAAGTCAACAAAGGAGACATATACATATGCTATATAGAGATAAACTAAAAAGTGCATTTATTTAATTACGGTACATTCGATCGATCTGAAATTTTGATACAATGCATTCTCATCCAAGATCTATTTGTGGTAAAATTTTGAGATCTATAGGATCATCAGAAGTGGTTTAATTTTACGTTTGAAATTTTGCAGATAGAGACAGGAACGAAAGTAAGTTAATAAAAACGTGGTTAAAAAGCTACGTTCATTCCGGCAGCTTCTGCGACGCCCCTGCTGCCAAGCTGCATTGACTCGAGTCGCTCCCTTGGTTTAATTCATCAATGACATGGATGTTTGGGTAGCAGCTAATTCTCCATGTCATTTTTGTTTCACTCGCCCAGGCTTGCGGCACCTCTGGAGAGGCTCAAGCGTTGAAGCCAGGTGTCGACAAAACTTGGGAACCAGCATTTTTCAGGTTCTAAGTCAAAGCTCAAATTACGTAGATCTAGGCGCCAAGGGCCGCTTCCGACGCTGGAAAAGACTACCAAGTCTCCCTGGACAGCTACCGCCCGCCTCAAACTGGGCAGCCCCCATGTCAAATTGGTGTTATCTTCGTGCTCATGGCCTGCTGCCTTTTCCACTAGTTGCGTGAAGAGTATTACTAAACAAGTGGGCCAAAAAAAAAAAAACCTACACCAAGGAATGAAAAAAAAAGAAAAAAAAAGGAGACTCCAGATCTTCGAATCACAAGCCAGAACGTGATGACTATGTATAACGGCATCCTATATGACCTGCAGTCTATAAAAGACATACATAATGCAGGTATAATTGATAGATAGGAAAAACTCGTACCTCACCAAGAAAAATTGATGTCCACGCATCAACACCTCCTGCAAAAAAAAAAACAGCTGTTCACAGATAATATGCATAAAGCCCTCTCAAAAACGATCCAAAATGTTACCATTGACTCCAAATGGTCGCATATCCGTCAAACGATTTATGCATTAGCATTAAATTTAAATGCCTTTAGTAAGAGTTCCACGACAACTCGGACAGGTTTGATGCTCATTGGGGGTGGGAGCTAAAAGGAAAGCTTTCATGAACATCAAAGAGAAGCCTACACCCGACATGCTGCGATGCAAGCCTTAAACATAGCCAGAGTGCATTAAATAAGACAGATGATATTGTACGATTTTAAATACATTTTCAGAATTCATCTGCCATTAGAACGTAAAATCGTCATAACTAGATCTATAACAAGAACAAAATTATTAATTTTTTTTGTTGAAATTTTAAACTAAATATGTCAATTTTTTTCTTCAAAAATTGATAAAATTTTGCAATGAATTACAAGGAAGATTTCAGATTTCACCATTTAATTATTATTTGTGGAAGTCAAAGTATCTTCACTGCAAGAGATGTTAGTTGAAATTTTTATAGATGAATCATAACTGAGTCCCGTGTTTTGTCAACTATTTTTATAGTTAGTGACAAAATAGCGACGGTAATTTCCGGAAAAAACCGAGGACAATGACGTCATTTCTACTACGACTCCACCACTTGGGGTTATTGTTTTCTGTGACGTCCGCTCAGAGGATAGTTACTGCGTGAATACTTTGGTTACGCTGAGGTTCGCAACGATCGCACGTCGCACAAACAAGATGTCGATCAGTTCAACTATCTGCGATTCGAGAAAGCAAATCTCGTTGCGTACCATCACTGCTTCGTCGGTGTTACCTTCAACCTCCGACTTTCTTAAGTGGACGAAGAAGAGAATTAAAAGGGCTTTTACCTGCTGATGTTTGTATCGGAAGAGAAAGGAAAATAGCCCCATTCCGACAATGATTCCTACCAAGCGGATCTCTGTCATGCGATTCTATGCCAAGTCATTAACCGTCATCCAGGAAATCTCTCTTATGTCATGATATGGAATTCATCCTGAAGTCATGTGACGGAAGCATCACGAGCTCTGATGACTCCTACCTAAAAGTCAGCCTCATCGAAATATTTGGCGGGTTTCCCGAGTGGCCCCGGTGGAGTTAAGAGGTAACGAAATCTCAGATGTACAAGAGATTTACAAGCTGGAGTGTCGCTAAAAAGAAAAGTGATGTGGACGTCCAGTCTGGGGCAGGGGACGGCCCACCCCCTGCCAACAAGCTAAAAGTTGCAGTCCCGTGTAAGCCGAAGAGTGGATCATCATGGCAACTATATTAAGCATCGTCGTGGAGATTAACTTCCAGAGCTACGTTTTCAGCTACCGAGAAGCTCCAACGCCATTCACACATTTCCTGGTGACACAACACCAAAATACCGCGAGAATGAGAATGGTCACTAATTTTACCAAGAGACCGAACAAAATGTTCTATAATTGTCTACAGTCGACAGAGTTTTAATGACTTTTAACTATTAAACAGGCGTTGCGCCACTCACAGAATCCATCGGATGATTATGTGTAGAAGAATTTGGAAAGAGTTTACTCATGAAACAGTATGACAGTTGCCGGCGAATGCACTAACCATTCTCTGCAATATTTTTCAAGCGTATCCCTTTGGGGCAGAAGAAGCTTTTCGAGCAATATCTGTCTTGGTTTGCAAAACGTTTCTTTGATCTTTCAAATGCACCAGCTCATCCATGGAAAGTTCTTACAGGAACTGCTGGCTTTAAAGTAAAACGCTTTTGTGAAACTAATCAAATGCAAGAGATGATGATGTAACTGCAGTGCGAAAATTCTAAAATATTGCTACCTATATATTCTCTCGATTTCTCAGCCAAATATTTTACCCGTAAAGTATATAACCGATGGTCACGAGTTCGAATCCACGCGAAGGCGAGGATTTGTTCCCGGGGCCTGAGGAGTCCCCGAGTCACCCAGCTCCGAATGGGTTCCTAACTAGACAATAGTTAGGCGGCTGGGTAATGCGTGGAACCCTTTAAGCCGTGGCCTGTGACCGCTGCATCACTTGCCAACAGATCATCTCTCATGGTCTGTGGACGCAATTATCTTCTGCATAGAAGGAGCGTCTGTATATCTAAGATAAGATAAGATTTGCTCCTGGAGTATCGCACCCTTGGGGGTTGAGTCGCATCGGCCCTGTAATGCTTTCTGTGAATCAGGACACGTATTCTGGAGGAGCAGACTCAGTTGCAGCTCCGGCAGTTAAGTACAGTGAGGTTGTGTTGGAAAGAATTTCTTTTGGTTTTCTGGTTTCACCATTCTGCTCCGCAGCAATGCATATTTGTTTCTCATTAGCATTTTGTTCTGCTCTGAGGGCACTCCCCCAGCCACCTCCACGATTATACGTTAAAAATTTTAATCGATTAAAATTAATTAGATCTATTAAAATTTAAGAAAATATTTTTAATATTATTTTTTTCCCAATCTATACTAATAAAAGGGAAAGCCCTCACTGACTGACTGACTCACTCATTCATCACTAATTCTCCAACTTCCCGTGTTAAATTTCCCACTCATGGGGGCCGGGGCCCCAAAAAAGTTTTTTTTTCCATATATGAGCTATATAAAAATTGAAAATAACTAATTCTCTTATTTCCCGTATAGGTAGAAGCATGAAACTTTGGAAATTTTTTGATTACACGCTCCCGACAGAAATTGGCAAAAAGAATGTTAAAATTCCCTCTCATGGGGGACCGGGGGCCCAAATATAGTTTTTCTTATATTAAAAACCGACTCATCACTAACTCTCTAAATTCTCGTGTAGGTAGAAGCATGAAACTTTAGGAAGTTGTTGGGTACACTCTCACTACAAAAATTGGTGAAAAAGAATTTTAAAAATCTCGCTCATGTCCGTCCGGGGGCCCAAAAACATTTTTTTTCCTTATAGGGGCTCTATAAAAATTGAAAATCACCTATTTTCCTATTTCCCGTGTAGGTAGAAGCATGAAACTTTAGAAATTTGTTAAGTACATGCTCCCAATTATAATTGGAAAAAAAAGAGTTAAATTTCCCACTCATGGGGGCCGGGGCCCCAAAAATGTATTTTTCCTTATATGAGCTATATAAAAATTGAAAATCACTAATTCTCATATTTCCCGTATAGATAGAAGCATGAAACTTTGGTTATTTTTTTGAGTACACGCTCCTGACAAAAATTGGCAAAAAAGAATGTTAAAATTCCCACTAATGGGGGACCGGGGGCCCAAATATAGTTTTTCTTATATTATAAACCGACTCAATACTATTGTTTCAATTTTCAATGTAGGTAGGAGCATGAAACTTTGGGAAATTGTTAATTACCCTCTCACGACGAAAGTCCGCGTAAAAGAATTTAGAAATACACACTCGCAACTCTTATATGAGATTTATAAAAATTGAAAATCTTATTTCCCGTGTAGGTAGATAAGGAAGAATAATTATATAAATTAAAAAAATTTCCTCTCATGGGTCGTCGGAGGCCAAAAAGTTTTTTTCACCTAAAATGAGCTATATGAAACTGAATCAACACTAATTCTCCAAGTTTCCGTGTAGGTAGAAACTTTTAACTTTTTGAAGTTGTTGAGTACCCCCCTCCCCCGCGATGGTAAGAGGCAAAATATTAAATCACCTCTCACTAGGGGGATGATTGCCGAAATATAGTTTTTTCCCCCCAATATGAGTTATATAAAAAAGACGCATCTTTAAATCTCAAGGTTCTTGTGTACGTAGGAGCCTGAACGTTTGAAGTTAATATATTTAGTATATCCATCTTGATTCAGATTAAAATCAATAGGTGTTTTGAATTGGTGTTACGCGTATTCTCAACGCTAACTGAAATCCTAATTTCCGTAGCAAAGCGCGGGTAAATTGCTAGTTTATTAATAATTTTCTTTTTACTTACATACTTTCCCCTCGCCTTTCTATTATTTCTTTAGACGTGCATACGTAAACAAAAAGGTTTTTCTTCCTTATTTCTTACACAGTGGAACAAATTAGCTGTGTTACGTCACAAAATTTGAGAGCCTCATGGAATTACCGCAACATAACAGATTTCGTGAAAGATTGAATTTCGATTTAACGGGATTTATTTATGCGTTATAAAAATATGATTGATCAAGGTTAATCGATTTCAGAATGTAGAGAACCAAAAATTATTTATAGGCAGAAACCAGGAGGCAGACGAATCACTGGTCGCCCAAGACTGAGGTGGATCGATGATGTGGAAATGGACCTATACCAGCTGGAGGTTCGAGCATGGAGAAAGAAATGCATCGATCAATCCGAATGGAGGGATGTGGTGGGGCAGGCCACGGCCCTTCATGGGCTGGGCTGTAGCGACACTGATGATAAGTTCTTTACAAATTAATATATTTTTTAAAAAAAAGCAGCACCTGCCATCAATATACGTAATTTGCAATGTATGTCCCGTCCGTCGCGTACGTCCCGCCCAGTGCTGCCAGCGAAAATTTTAGGAAAAACCTAGCCAACACGTCAAAATAAACCTAGATCAGAAAGAAAAAAAGAGAAAAAAACCTAGAAATGCTAAAATAAACAAAAATGACGTCACACGGGATGTGTACAGGACTGGCCGACGTTGCGATGACTCACAGACCACTGAGATTGCACACGGGATGTGTATAGGACTGGCCGACGTTGCGATGACTCACAGACCATTGAGATTGCACACTGGATGTGTATAGGACTGGCCGACGTTGCGATGACTCACAGACCACTGAGATTGCACACTGGATGTGTATAGGACTGGCCGACGTTGCGATGACTCACAGACCACTGAGATTGCACACGGGATGTGTACAGGACTGGCCGACGTTGCGATGACTCACAGACCACTGAGATTGCACACGGGATGTGTACATCAAAGCTCCCCGCCCAACTCCCTTATTTCAAATAGAGCATGTGTCAAATAATTTTAATTAATGTCAAGTATTATTCAAGTATGTATTTAGTGTAAGGGTGCAATCCAATATCGTAAAGGGTGTGAGGCCATTTAAAACGTCACTAAATAGTTAGGAATCAAATATTAAAGTGGAGCTTTCATTTAAAGTTGCGCGTTTTTTTGAAGTGACGTCACAGTTCTTAAACAGCCCCCCCCCCCTTGTCACAAATCTCACAAAAGTATGACTACATTCCCCAAAATCGTTTTGGCATTGGCATTTATTAATATATTCTACATAACTATCTGTAAAATATACTTACATCTGAATTTTTTTTTATCACTTATGTCATCATCTTTATAAATCCTTTGGCAATTTTATCAGCATTCTTGGAATAATTCACTATGTCTGAGTCTTGTATTAGATTATCTTTAGTCTATACTCAATACCGCGTATACTTGAGAATATTCTCTCATCGCCGACAGAAGGAAATGTTAGAGCTGTTAAAGTCTATAAAATTGAATATTTTTTGCTCATTCAAGTTGTTTTATCTTTTGCCAGAAATTTTCAGACGAATGGCGCCACCTTTCGAATGTAGTAGCATAGAGCCATATATATATATATATAATAATGGAACATCAAAGAGCGGCTAAAAATACTGTTCCTACATACTACTTATATCTATTTTTGAAAAATCGAATTATTTAGAATGTTAATTGCATATATTTAACTATTTTGTTTCTTTCACCTGGAATATTTACTATAAAAAAACAATTTAAAAAAAAAACAACAACAACCTAGATTATGCCTATTTTTGAAATAAAAAACCTAGAAACCTAGACGAGGTAAAAAAAAAAACACCTAGATCTAGGTTGAAAAACCTAGCGCTGGCAGCACTGGTCCCGCCCATGACGCTAGGCAAGGTAACCCCGATTAAAAAAAAAAAATAGACGTAAGTAATCTTTAAAATTTAAAATGTTGGTTTCGAGATTAACAGAGCGTATTTGTCGCAATAAAAAGTTTTGTCGGGGCGTCATTATTAAAGCTGTAATTAATGTTTAAAGGGGAAAGAAGTAAAAAGAGCCATGGTTTATTTGATGTAATTAATATATTTGTTTGTATTAAATGTCCGTTTTTTGTATGCTTGCATGTTAAAAATATGTACGTTATTCTAAATTACATTTTCTATATCAATGTATAATATCCATTATTCAGCTATATGAGATTTACAATTGGTTTGTATTTTATTGTCAAGTTTCGATGCGTTGTGAACTACAATGATATATTTATTTATTACTGCAAATGAAGTTTGTCAACATATGCTTCAGTTTAGCGTTTGTCTTTCTTTTATACTTTATGAGAGTGCATATTTGTGTGTTTAAAATAATAACATATTTATATTTTTATCACTGTCAGACTATGTAATGATTTTCATAAATAAAATAAAAGAGAAATTCAATTATTTTTTTCTAACAATTGAAAAAGTCCCAATGCTGAAACTTGTCAACTTATTAAGGGCACCAACAATAAATTAGCCAAGGGCATGAAAAACCCAGTTACGTCCCTGCAGATATGCCTCCCTCTACAAAAGAATTCTGCAGACGCCCATGACTTTAGCCTTGAACAAGTCATCTTGTGACATAGATCGCGTATCTTTTTTTTAACATTAATGATCAATGTGTTGTACTTATCAACTCAAGGTCAAGATACAGGCCTGTTTACTCGCTGACTTCTCATGGCAAGAGGTCATTATTTGGGTTAACAACATCCAAAATTCACGCAGTCACTAGAGCTGATATTATATTTTGCCATCCAATTATCGTTTCAGCACAACATACAATCTTCAGCTAAATTTGTCAAGGTGATAGAAAACAAAATTGTCAAAGTTTTCCCTTTCAAAACTCAAACCCAGTGTAAGCAGCCACGATAATTCAGTTCTTTAGATTCAATTGGAGATATTAGGGACCGTCCATAAATGACGTCACGCACCTAGGGGGGAGAGGGGTCCACACATTTGAGACGATGAGTCACGAGGGAGAGGGGGTGTTTGAGAAATGTGACGTGACATAAAAAATCCACTGAAATATTTGATTTCTTACAATTTATTTATGGCGCTTTACATGGCTTCGCGCGTCTTACGATATTAAGGTGCAACTTTGCGCTAAATACATGACCAAAAAGTTATTTGAAAATGCTCTTTTTCAAACAGAAATTACAGCTTTAAGGGGGAGGGGGCTCATGCTCTGTGAGGTCTTATTGGAGTGGGGGTCTAAGTTTTTGTGATGACGCGTGACGGAGTGGGGGGGGGGGGGGGGGGGGGAATCCGGCCAAAATCGCGTGACGTCAATTATGCTAATTGAACACTAGGATTACCCACCATATCTAACGACTGTCCATTGCCAAAGACTCGAATGCTGAGACAGGTTGACCCTGAGGTGGAAGCAGGAAGTCTCACGCTCCTATGTGAGGTAAATTTCGTGGAAGGCACTTATGACCGTGTTCCTGGATGCCTAGGCGCCCCCCTCAGATAGGGCCACTCCAGGGGTGCCCCCCTCCCGCTATTATTTTTTTCTAGGGCTGGTACTGATTTTTTAAAAAAAAGTATTTGATTAATCGGGAAAAAAATAGTCCATTAATCTCGATAAATTAAATTTTTTATAATGCATATATAGATCCCATTAAGTTCCGATGCATTATTTCGCAAAATCGGTTAAGTCGCGGTAATTCCATGGCTCCCAAATTTTGTGACGTAGCACAGCCAGTGGTTCTGCTATGCAAGAAAATAAGAAAGAAAACCCTTTTTCGTTTACTTATGCACGTCTAATAGAAATAAGAGGGGAAAGTAATCAAGTAAATAAACATTTAAATTATTAATAAATTTGGGGAAAAATATGATAAATATTTTCTTAAATTTTAATCAAATGTTAATCGAACAAATTATTTTTTCGATTAAAATTTTAAACGATTTATCGATTATTTAATCGTTAATTTCCACAGTACTATTTCTTTCTGAGAGGGGAGAGGTAATGCTGCTTTGGGAATGTCCTTGGAAGACGTTTATGAGCATTAAGTTCAGGGCAGGGGCGGATTAAGACTGCACGGGGCCCCGGGCTGCAATCAAAATGGGGGTCCTCTCCAGCCAGAGTCCCTTATAATTAAATGATTGTTAACAGCTAATATAAGACGGTAACTAAATATTAATAATGGAAAAAAAAACGATCACGAAGAAATAACTGTTTGAAGTGTTTGTGATATGTTACAATTGAGTGTGAAAAGAAAAAATATATATTCCACTGCCGGGAATTGAACCCGACACCGCTTGCATCACGAGCGTATGCGCTCTCTACACGTCCAGCGGGAAGTAGTCAGAAATTTTAAAAATATAAACTATATTTTATACCATGTCTCAGTTGTATAGATAATATTTATACATTTATTAATTTTTTTTTTATTTTCCAAACATTTGTACACTTTAATTATAAAATATAAAAAGTTTGGGGGCCCCCAAACCGTCGGGGGCCCCTGGCTTTAGCCCGTTCAGCCCCCGCGAGACTTGTGCTAGAGTATGTATTTTATGTTAAGTAACCCATCCACCAAAGAAAACAGAAAGACTCGACCAAGGTCTTTGAGAAATAAAAAGTTTGTTGTTGGGTATATGTGTGCGAGTGTGTGTGTGTGGGGGGGCAGCATTGTCACACCACCTGGTACTTAAACGTTTGTCTTTACCCCCCCCCTCCCCTCACTCGTCATTTCAAATTAAGTACAACAAATAGCTGACGCATCACGCTCATAACAACTTGATGCTTACACGATTAACTTTCCTTTAACTTTGATGTCAAGAGTCCCGTCCTTACAATATAGATGAGGCCTTGAACTTGAACCCAGGAATTAGGTATTGTTAAGATAAACTGATAAACCATTTCAAACTGGCACAGACCCGTCTAGGAAAACTGAGCATATCAGGCAAACAACGTAGCCTAGGCCTAGGGGCAGTCCATGAATGACGTCACGTGATATTGGCCTATTTTTCACCCCTCCCTCCTCGTCACAAAAAGTTAGACCCCCTCCCATATTACGTCACAAAACATTAGATCCCCTCCCATCTAACGCCACAAAGCTTTGACCCCCACCCCCACCTCAAAAACAACAACAAAAATATTTTTTTAAAAATAAAAAAAGTAGATCTTTGTTTCAAATCACTTTAAAAATCATTTTAACTATTATTATAATGTGAGCTATGTAAAACGTCATTAAATAAATTTTAAGTCAAAGCTTCTCAAACTTTTTCGTATGACCGGCAGGAATTTTTCCATTGCACCAGGTACCGGTGCTCTCTTTTTCCGTTTTGACGTGATTTTCCATGTAATGATGTGATACCAAAATGAGGCTCTACAAGATTAAGTATGAATTCGGCTTGTTTTGTAAAATTTTACTATTTTTTAAATTTTTTTAGCTGCCAGGGCAGAGCAATACAGCTAATAAACAGTGCAGCTTAATGCCAAAAGTCAGAAACCCTTTTGCCGTGATTAATCTTTAAACCCGCGAGCTTGACTATTGATACTACAAGGGTCATTTCATTGTTGATAGATCTAGAATATATAGATACCGGACGATCCCTCAAATTGATTTTGATCTTATAGTGACAGTTTTCCTGTTAAGTATAAGCACGTCAAACAGTGGCGTAGCTAGGACTTTGTAGGGATTGGGGGTCTAATCTCTTTGGGGGGGGGGAAGGGAACATACATTGCGGTGGTTTAATATTTAATGTAAAAAAATTCGGACACTAATTTGCCCCCCCCTCAAGTAGGGGCCCGGAGGGGGTTTTCGAATTGGACCCACTTACTCACATAGCTACGCCACTGACATCAAAGTCTTTTGATATAAAATTTCCACATTTATATCAAATCTCTTGTCTTCTAAAAAGTAGTTGGTATGCGCTGAAAGAGGAGTGTGGCAAGTACTGTACGAACTCCACATTTGTACAGGAAAAGTAGGGTGTCAATCTTGTGCGTCGCAAAATACAGTAATTCCGGCGAGTTGAAGAAAAAAACAACGTAAAAACAAAGTTTTTTATTTATTTTTTACTACAAATCCCTTACATATGAGACAGAACAAAAAGCATTGAATACATTCAAAATAATATGCCCCTGCGCGACGAACATTTACTGACTGAACGTGACTTAACTCCCAAATGTTGTAAAACGGGGACGGGTGGGGTGAGGCGTGGTCACCGATGGTTGGGCTGAACTCCAGGCAACAACAGATGTCAACAACAGACGGCTAGCATACAGTTATAAAGAGGTAAACTATAAGTGCATCAATTTAATAACAGTACATTCGATCGATCTGAAATTTTAATGCAATGCATTGTTAGGGAATTTTAGTCTATGTGCAAAATTTCAGCTCGATAGCATCACGAGAAAAGCGTCATTTTTTACTTTTGTTTTTCCGCCATTCGGATGGAGAGACGACATTGAAATTAATATTAGGGATTTAAAAAACAACCCGTAAAAACAAAGTTTTTGACTATAGGCCTAAATCCTTTACATATGAGACAGAACTAAAAGTATTGATTACATTCAAAACAAACATTTACAGACTGAAAGTGACTTAATTCCCAAATAGTCTAAATTTGGGACGGGCTAGGGTGGGGGTGTGGTCACCGATCGTCTGAGTGAACTCAGCAAACTCGTGGATGTAAATTTAACAACAGACGAGTATTATACATTTATGTAGAAATAAACTAAAAGTGCATTAATTTAAATACGGTACATTCGATCGATCTGAAATTTTGATACAATGCATCAATGCATTGTCAGGTGACACGAGTCTATGTGCAAAATTTCAGCTTGATAGCTTGACGTAAAGTTGGTCATTTTGTACTTTTGGTTTTCCGCCGTACCGTACGGACGGACGAACGAGGAGACGACGGGGGAAGTTAATATAAGGGATTTAAAAATACTATGACATTAAAAATATAAAATATTATCATAACTTTTTACTCCGTAAGCTCACGAGGTTTTGTGGGTTTTTTTTTCACAATATTTTTTCCTCAGGATTTCACGTACGTCACACACTATAGGTAAATATGTCACTAACGGACGAGGGTTGTTTAAATTGTTGCATTCTCTTGTGGGGTTTATAAACTAATGAAAAATACATTAGCTAACGCCATCGGACAATTTAACAGACCTTTCGGTGAACAGACGTAGATCTTCTCATTTCGGGTAAAAAGGGAACTCTTGGGGGTAATGCAGAATCATTGTGGGCATATACAATTCGCAAGAATCCGCTCCTTTTGGGAAAGAGTATAACATAAACCTTTATATTTTAAAATATCCGGTTGAATCGGTCCGTTTTTTAGGAAGTTCAACCAGCCTTCATTAAAAAAAAATAATCGAACATTTGCCTGAGATCCAGAGCCGCATCTGGGTTGTGAGCAATGGTTTCCCAACCCCTGTCCTAGATGAGCTACCAACCAAGGTTAAAGAGCCTCAACTACCAGAAACGATTGACGCCAATGAACCACCTTCCTGTTAGCAGATACTACGTGGGGAAGAAAATCGGCAGTCCAGAGCGTGCGCTCTTCATGGGGCTTCACGAAAACCCTCTGAGCTCTCTGGCCCCCTTAGGGGACGTAAAAGCTGAGAAGCCCCCCTTCCCCAGAGCGGTCGCTTCTGTAACGACCACCTGGGTGTCCAGGACACAAGGCCAAAAATGCCTCCCACATATTTGACCTCTCGAAGGAGGGGTGGAATGTCCCTACTTCTACTCGCAACCACATCGGCGCCACCCCGGCAAAGCACACTAGTCTCTATGGTTAGGACCGCCACAATGCGGGGGATCATCAATGAACTATATATGGTGTGAACCCATTGGAAGGTTTCCTCAGAGCTGGCATCCGCTGGGTTCTAAGTGGTTGTTTTTGCTAATCCGTACTGGAGCTCCTGGACCTAAACCGACACCACTCAATAGCGTTGCTAGTAAATTTAGGGGGACGAAACGGTCACTTCGAAGTAACCCGACCCCAGTGGCGTAGCTAGGGGGGGCGGTGGGGGCGGCCCGCCCCGGGCGGCACGCGTTTTAAGGGCGGCACTTGTGGGCATTTGAAAAGTACTGCCATTTCCGAAAACCCCCTTTTTCTTTTGAAAAGGGAAAGCCCGGGTGAAAGAAAAATATTCGTACTATCGAGTCTTAATTAACGGATTCGTAAAACATTTGTTTGATTACATACTGGTACTTATTACCAGTAATTTTAAATCGCTCAAAAGCAGTATCGATTTGTTTGGAAAATTAAGCGGTATACGTCACAGACACCGCTTAGAAAAGAAAACAACACACTCACACATACACACTCAAAACAAGACACACCACCACTGGGTTGAATATACTATTAATATAGCCACGACAGTTATTGCGTGGATTTTCGACATGCGCAGAATGATGCGTGAACAAGTACCTACACGGCATCGTGGTTCAAATTTTGTTGTTAAATTTCA
>MUZC01000219.1:105277-126166 GCA_002072015.1 Radix auricularia
GAATATTCAAGCACAATGTCAGCAACAATGACATAACGTCATGTCATGTTATTCAGGCCCAGCAGCTTGATTGATATTTATTGTCTCTAGGTAGTGGTAGTAATCAATGTTCCCTCTAAAGTTCGTTGGTCAGTGTGAAAAACACTCCAAAAAACAAAACAAACTACAACTCGTGTGCAAATTTGCAAATCACCCATCTTTTATGCAATCTTTTACAAAATTTCCTGCGCGCCCCAGCGCAATCACGCAGCTCTAAAGGAAACATTGGTAGAGTTGGAGGGATTCAATGAACCATCAGTTAAAATGGAAAAAATATGATTTGGGAAAATTCAGATGACGTGTTTCTATCTCTAGAGCAAGAAGTACGACGAGAAATGTTTTTATCAATAGATATAATTATAAAAGAAAATAAAACAACGCGGTGATGAGTTACCTGTCCTTGCAAAAAAAAATATTTGTGTATAATACCATCTAGCCTACTTAATGAAGAATTTGAATATCAAATAAATTTCTTTATATCCATTGATAGAGAATTGTTCGAGATTAAAAAAGAAAGGATACAGGTTTTTATGGCAGTACAAGGGCCTGTCTTAGCTATTACGGGACCCTATGCAGCTTAGTATGCGAAATGGATTGCGAGTGCCCCAGTTTGGAGAGGGATAATGTATTAATAAGGAAATTAAGTGAAAATTAAGAGGTTGGGCCTATGAAAGCGCGGGGCCCTCTGCGACCGCATTGGTTGCAGGAGCCTAAGACCAGTCCTGGTTGTACCTACACTACAAGAAGAGACATTATGTTTTTAAAAAACGGGGAGGGGGGGCGGGGTGAATCCCCCCTTTTGATCTATTAAAATATATTCACCAGTAAATATTGGAAAATTCTTTACCCAAAATTATACTTTTGCTTAGAATGTTTTCAACAATTGCAATCAGTGTATCTAGTTGTAAAAGGAGCTTTTCCAACCTGAAGTTGATAAAAAAATTATATTCGCTCGACAATAAGTGAGTAAAGACTACAAAATGCAATAATTCCATAGATCAAGATATTACAAATAATTTATATTTTTTAACATAATACATGATTTTTCTACTATGAAAGTTGGATAAGTAAGTAAAGTTATAGATAATAAATTTTTATATACTGATGTTTACAATTTCATTTTTTATTTAAAAAATCATATATATCTATTTATAAACAAAAAGTAAAAGCATATTAATTGTTAATGTTTTTTGGGTGTAAAATTTGGAATATCTTTTGTTTCATTGTGGAGGGGGCGACCCTTATAACTTTCTTGTGGCCTTCAAAACAATTATTTTGTATTTTATATAATGTTTTAATTATAGGTAAATCATCTTATGTGGAATCTTTTTTTTACTGCTTACATAAATAGGGCATGCTATGGTAAAATTGTTCCTCACCTTTTACAATGTACTTTGTTTCCATTGCAATTTTTTATTCAAGTTTATGAATTTATAAAAACCATCATATGATTGACTTAAGAGGCCGTTCATAAATGACGTCACGTGATTTCGTCGGATTTTTCACTCCCTGCCCCCTCATCACACGGCGTCATGAAACGAAAACTTAGACCCCTTTCTCAATGTGACGTCACAAAGCCCCCCCCCCCCAATACAAGCGGTATTTTCTATGTGAAAACGAGGGTGTTTAAAAAAAAAATTGTGTCATTTAAATATGTTTTTAGTGTAAGGCTGCACTCTAATAGCGTAACACGCGTGAAACCACGTAAAACTTCATTTTCGGCAATGATATATTTAAGTGGAACTTTTATTTAAAGTTGCGCGTTTTGAATGACGTAATATGTGTGTTGCCCCACCAAAAAAAAAAAAAAGAAAAAAAAAGAACGGTGCGTGACGTCATTTATGGGAGGCCCCTAAAAGGGCGGCATATTAAAGACCGCCCCGGGCGGCAAAAGCTCAAGCTACGCCACTGCCCGACCCTCAACGGGTACTTTGGTTTAGATCATCAGCATTGCATCTAAATGTTTTGCCTAAGATCAGTACAGCGACTGTAATCATATGTGACTAGCACCTAACACCTAACATATCGGGCTTTGGCATTGCCTGCCAGCACTTGTCGGTTTCGTCTTTCGAGCCACTTAGAGCCACCCCTTCTTGACAGTAGTTAGTAAAAACATGGTCAGCCGGACTTAATTTAAAGGAATTAGCCACACGTAAAGACCAGAAGCTTTCAGTGGTTCCCACCCTTGAGGTCTGCGGACCACTAGTGGTCCGCGAGCAAAGAAACAATAAAATTAATAGTAAAATTATTTTTGGTGTGCTGTATTTCTCTTGGGCTTGTGCGTCTTTCCATACACGTAGTGGAAAAGCTTGTTACCCATTTTGGCGGCACCACGTCCTAAGAACTCTAATGACACAAAGCGCAGAGCGGACAACCGCCTACAACCAATCTTTGCGCTCTGTGACGGCGCTCTTATGTCGGCGTTCCTATCACGGCGCTTTTATGTAGAATCTAGGTGCTTATTTGTTGTGCGGGATTTTGATGGGTCGTCCATGTTGGCAAGCTGATCTACTTTACTAAATCTATTTTAGCTTTTTTCCAATTTCGTTTTTGTGATCCTAAATTTCATTGATATCTCATCAACGATATATATGGAGTATTTTGAAAGGAAAAAACTGGATTATGAAGGATAAAACAAATTTCTCACTCACGACCACCACATCAGTAAAATGATAACCCACTGACAGCTTCATATTTGATGGCTAACCGCGTTGCTAAGGCTAAAAAGCCATTCACTATCGGTGAAGAATTGATCTTGCCCTCTGCTAAAGACATTTGCCGTGACCTTCTTGGAAAGGCTGCTGTAAAAAAAAATAGCACACGTGTCATTGTCGGCTACCACTGTAACTAGGCGCATTGAGGATATAGCCCAAGATATTGAGATACTATTGTTGGAGAGGATTAATTCACCACCGTGGTGCGCACTCCAGTCATCGACAACAAGACAATATTACTTGTTTATGTGAGATATATTTATCCCGAGGATGTACATGATGATTTGTTATGTGCTCTATCTTTGTCAACCAACACCACGGGAGCTGAACTGTTCAACTCATTGGATGATTATATGTCAGCACACCTAAAATAGTTCTTTTGTGTTGGCATCTGCACAGATGGAGCTGCTGCCATGACCGGACGACTGTCCGGTTTAAAAGCTCGGATTAAGGATGTTGCACCTGAGAGTGAATCCACGCATTGTATCATTCACAGGAAAATGTTGGCAAGCCGAAAAAGGTCACCAGAATTAAACAGTGTATTGATTGATGTAGTTAAGTTATTAACCACATCAAGGCACACGCCCTTAACTCACGCCTGTTTGGGCAGCTATCTGAGGAGATGGACGCAGAGCACAGATGCCTCATTTTGTACACAGAAATAAGATGGTTGTCCAGAGGAAAATCGCTAAACAAAGTATTTGAATTGCGACAGCCATTGCAAAGATTTCTCTCAGAAAAGAAGTCACCGCTGGCAGCACATTTAAGTGACAAGGTATGGGTCGCAAATTTGCTTACCTGTGTGACATATTCATCCACATCAATGAACTCAATCTGTCTCTTCCGGGGAAATTGAAAACTGTTTTCAGTTTGGCTGACAAAGTAGCTGCTTTTAAAACCAAACTGGAGTTGTGGGAAAGGCGAGTGAACAAAGACATTTTGGATATGTTTTAAACATTAGTGGAGATTCTAGGTGAGACTGAACCTGAGCACTCTTTGTCACAGTTGGTGCACAATCACCTCTATTTGCTTTTAAAAGAGTTTGAGCGCTACTCCCCAACCACAAAAGACGCAGGAACTGATAGGAAATGGATCCGTGACCCATTTGTCAACAAACCAGGCGAATCTAGCTTGACTGTGCAAGAAGAAGTTCAACTGGTCAAGATTGGAAAAGACGATGACCTTAAAACTACATTCGAGAAAACAACTCTTCCAGTCTTGTTTATTAAAATCATGGCGGAATATCCTGAGATAGCCACCAAAGCAATTAAATCATTATTGAGATTGACTCCCTTTTTTGAAGGTATAGATTTTTACACCAAAATCACAAGAGCCAGATTTGAATATCTTTGTGGCGATCTGTTGAGATCAACACTTCAACCTTTGGAGACAGCATTACGAGATGCTAAACTTGATAAATTTAGAATAGGTGAAGTTGTACTTGTTGGAGGATCAACACGCATTCCAAAGGTTCAGAAACTGTTAACTGATTTCTTCAACGGTAAAGAACTCAACAAATCTATCAACCCAGATCAAGCTGTTGCATACGGTGCAGCTATCCTGAAAGGTGACACCAGCGAGGTCACGTTTGACATTGACGCTAATGGGATTCTGAATGTCACTGCCCAGGACAAGAGCACAGGAAAGTCCAGCAACATCACAATAAAAAATGACAGAGGCAGGCTCAGCCAGGCAGAGATTGACAGAATGGTGGCCGAGGCAGAAAAGTACAAAGATGAGGATAAGAAACAGCAGGAAAGGGTGGCAGCCAGGAACCAGCTGGAGGGATATGTCTTCAGTGTCAAGCAAGCCGTTGAAGCAGCTGGTGAAAAGCTTTCACCCAAAGACAAATGGCTAAACATCATGGGCAAGGTAATCCAGCCCATAATGGTCAGTCTTATGGTCAACATAATGGTCTTACAGTAGAAGACGTTGACTAATTTTGCTAATTCTTATAGATCTGGACACTAATCATTCTGAACATAAACCTAATTCTTTGCTTGCTTAATGTACATTTAAAATAAATTAATAGTTGTAAATGCTGTTAAAAGACTAAATGTAGTCTTAATATAGTCTTGCACAAGAAGACAAATTAAATCAATTTTTAAATAAATATTTATATGAAATAAAAGTGGCAATGTGCCCCGGGTGCGGGCGTGTGTTACTTTATGGACCGGACAAATAAAGACTGCTTAACACTGTAGGTTGGCACACAGTGTATGTACAGTCTGTCGCGCCCCGTCGGACCCACTTGCTCCAACCTTGTCTCTTTCTTTGTCCCAGACGCTATTGGCCTGAGAAAGGCTCCCTTACTTTAGGGACCCCAACGACAGCTCGCCCAGTATTCATAATAAAATATCATTCTGACTAAGTAATTAGTCAGGTCTGGTCAACCATAAACGCGTCACACCATCTATTTATAGTTACTTTGTTTACTCCTTGTCCCTGGCCAGGCCCATAGCGTCTGGTACAGAGAAAGATACAAGGTTGGTGCGATATGGGTTGGACGGGGCGCGCTAGACTGTACATACATTGTGTAGCACATGCCCTGGGGCACCTACAACGTGACGCAGTCTTTATTTGTCCCGTCACTACCGTCCATAAAGTCTCACCTGTCCGCACCCAATAAACAAACTGAGGCACATTGCCAAATAAATAAATTCAGTATCATTAGTATTAATTTTTGTGAAAGGTTTATTGCATTTAATTTGAGTTCAAACCCGTGTATTTAATTGTATAACTCAATGAATGAGTGTTAGGAAGTTGTATTGATATGTTTATGGTGTTAAATTTGAATTTTTATTGCAATTAAAATACTTAATAATTTTTTTTAAATAAACTGCTCTCTGTCTGTTATCTGTGTCTGTCAATTGTCAATGAGCTTCTATTTTATTATTAAAATGCTTTCACAAGTCACAACATACTAAAAGCAATTATGTTATTTATATCCATGTTTGAACAGCAGACATATTAAACTTGGAAGTCCAAAGCATACCATACCTGTAAACTAAGCAACACTTTATGTTACTTAATTTAAAAAAATCACAATTATATCGATTACATGTACTTTCATTTACACATGCTGTCGATATTGAGATGCTGCTTTAGGATTACCATTATATAAGTAATTCTTTAGCAATATTGTTTGGGGTTGTAATTATTTTTTTAAAAAAAGTTTTTAAGTTTCAACGTTCCAGCCAACTGGTTGCCCTTAAAACATTGGCTACCTAATGGAACATCTTATCTGTTACGGACGTTCCAATACAGAACATAGCTGTTTCTTAGACGATGCTAAGATTGACCCAATTATAACACAAATCTGGAGCTCAATCCTAATTCACATGAAAAGCACAACAATGAAAGAGTTGTCAACCTTTGAAAAGGCATGTAAGAAGGTGAACTAAATCAAATGACAATTGGGTTAACAGAAATTTTGTTGATTAAAAAAAATTCCTTCGCCTTATATTATATAGGTAAAACATGATACACACACATATAAAACAGCACTTTAAAAAAATATATTCTGACCTATTCGCTAACACATCACATGCCTTTCTAATTTATTATTTTTTTTAAAAAAAAGTAATAGTAATTTCATTTGAATTTTTAACGAAGATTTAACGACAATTTATGATTTAGTAACAAACTACTTACATATTTAAGTTAAGGATTGAGAATTATTATTATTATTATTTTGGTGCTCTCTATTGAATGTGCACAATTTATAGCCTAAGCAAAACAATAATTAATTTTTTTTTAAAAAAAGAAAAGCTCGCAGGCAAAAGACTGGGCTGAATTTGTGCAAAATAGATTTGAACACAATTTATTTCTGGAGGGAAGGAAGGTGTCAAGAGTGTACCCAGCAGGACAAACCAGTTGAAGACGCGGGCACCAAAAGGACGCTAGAACTAGAGGGGATGAAGTTCATCAAGATCAATGAAATATCATCTGAACCAGATGTGCCGACTACACAAAATTTGTATTTAATACGTCGTACCTACACTGACTACATTCAGGATCGCTGTGATAAGGGAGACTTTCACAAACATTGAAGAATCTTACATTAACAGTATTTATTAATTCTAAAAAGTAACAAGACAAAACTTAACGAAAAAACCAATAGCTGCAGACCATTGCCAATACTAAGTACAAACTACTAATATAGAAAGTAATGGCGATCGAAATTGAACCCTATCTGAAATTATTTAATGAAACATTATGAAAACAATATTTTTTAAAAATGTGCCATTAAAGTTAAAGATAGCAATGTGAGCAATGCGCATTTCACCATAGGTTTATAATTAAGCAGTGTTGCGAAGTCCAAGTGCCAGATTTTCCCAGGCAGGAGTAAAAAAATTCCCAAATTGGGCTAAAAATTCCCACATGCATTAAAAACTTGGGAAAACGCCTAAAAAGTGGCAACTTAAATTAAATGCTTTCGCATTCATTTTAATGACTTTAAACTTCCAAATTAACAAATAATAAATATTTCTGCACTTTTAAGGCAATTCTTAATAGAGTACTTTCAATTTTTATTTAATCTAAACGTTTTTATTTAACAACTTGGCTACAAATTTAAAATATAGATTATACTTTTAAATTTTAACATTAAGCAGTTTTTTTAAAAAGTTATTTGGATACGCCTATAATTTAAATTTGTCTGTGATTGATAAAAATATGCTTTTTAATGAATGCTTTAAAATTTATTAATAATGAATCAATTATACATGGTTACATAGTTTGTTATATATTTACATAGTATTAATGATTTGGTCCTATATATGCAACAAACATTTTATGATGATTCGGGCTCAACTAATTAATTGTATTATTTAATGGTAATACATTTACACAATCTAACCATTGTCAGTGACAATGTTGGGGAAAAACCTTGCCAAAACGTCAGGAAAAAAACCTAGATCCAAAATAAAAAACCTAGACACGCTAAAAATAAACAAACATTACGTCAAAGAGCCTCCCACCACATCAAAACACAAGTATTTCTTATTTGAAAATGAGCATGTTTCAAATTAATTTATTTTATTTTCATTCAAGAATATATTTAATTTTTAAAATTGGTCAATCTAAAAAATTCCCATTTTTTAGGCAAAATCCTTAAAAATTCCCTAATTCCCATTTCTCAAAATTTGGCTCAAAAATTCCCACGATTAGGGAAATTTCCCCCGACTTCGCAACACTGTAATTAAGGTACTGAGTATAGCTTCGTCAGGACGACCCAATATGCGGCTGCATACGCGCTCGTTCACTTCCGGTTATTGCTATTCTTGGTAACATTTTTTTTTATAAGGTTAATAATTTCATCGGTGAATGTGTGGCTGTGTGGTCATATTATGATAGTAAGATAGTACACTACGTCGCAGGTCCGGGGTTCGATTTCTTATTGATGCCTATTTTTTTTTCAAACAATACTACATGAATTGATAATGAATAAGATTTTTTTTTTAATGGTTTGTTTTGATGTTAGGTTTAGGGATAGACTTTAGGGTTACGTTAAGTGATAGTTATAAGGGTTTGGGTTAGGTTTAGTGATAGTTATTAGGGTTTGGGTTAGGTTTAGTGATAGATTTTAGAGATTGTTTGAATGCACATATAGAATCGGAGGTTCAATGAAAGTATTGAAAGGCGCAGTGAATACTTGTAACTCTTCAATTTTATAAACATCATTTTATAAACAATGTTACTAAGAATAGCAATAACCGGAAGTGGACGAGTGCGTATGCAGCCGCAAATTGGGTCGTCCTGACGAGGCGATACTCACTACCTTATAATAAATCTCAATCTTTAAAAATGCACATAATGCCATATACAACAGATTGTTTTGGAAAATAAGTAATGAAATAGGCAATATCAGTAGATCTATATCAGAAAGAAAAGAAGAGCTGAGATCTGAAAGACTAACAAAAAATTAACACTCTTCTTATACTATACTTATGGACTTCTTATACTTATAGACTGGTTTCGAAATAAAATTTTAAGATTTTTTTTTTTTAGATCTAACTTCTAACATTAATAGACACTTCAAAACCTCAATTAAAAATATGTTATTAATAGGATCATGTCCTTTGTTGGTTTGGGTTGGAGATTATGTTTAAAAAATGTAACTTTCTCTCACACTGTTAAAAAGGATTTTTAAAAATAAAATGAAATCTCAACTGTGGTTTCATTTAAAAAGTAAGAAAAATTTAAAGAAAAAATTAAAATGAAACTAAAATCTTTAATTTTTTTTTATTATTATTAATTTATTTTTTAAATTGTAACCGGATCACAAAAAAATAAATTAAATAAAATCCTTTGTAACTTGTATTATTTAGGAGCGGAGCTTGGAGAAAAAGGATAATAAAAAATCGGTATAGAAAAAATATTACCAACTAATATCCGACTTTTTCTCTTCCAATATTTCACGTGACTATGTCATATGACCAGGCACATGATCTAAGCTTTACGGTCACCCAAGTATAAAGTAAAGAAAGAAAGCGACTTTGATTATTGCAAGAACAAGTTGCTCTTGTTGACTAAAAAACATGTTGCTTTTGGGGCTCTTCAGTTTAGCAGGGCTGCTTGCCACTGCTTTGAGTCGGTATGATCCAAACTGGAATTCGTTAGATGCTCGGCCTTTACCAGGTATTTTTGTCTTAGTAGTAAGTTAATTTAAGTTTAAGAAGTAAGTAAATAATAAATAAGTTACTTGTAAGTTAAGTAAGTAGGTTTAAAGTTTATGTGAGTTAAAGTTAAGTCTAAGTTAAAAAAAAAAATTAAGTAAAAGTGATAAATAATAGAGTCATTAGAGTAAAAGCAAAGAGAACGGTGCGCTCCATATATTTAAATGGTATTTTCGGCTGCTAGTTAATTAATAATATATACTAAATTTGTTTTGTTATTTTCTGTTAAACCTATCCTACTAACCCAGACCATAAAACTTCAACCTTAATTACGACTACGTTTATGGATAAAAATAATTGCCCTTTTTCAAGTCAAGTGTAATGTGTAAAAATGCAACATTTCATTCCCGGAATAATTGAGAAATACTACTACCACACAAAGATAATTTAATACAACCCTCATATAGACATTCATAAAGATAAAAACACCTTTCTTATTCCATGTGTAACACTATGTTAGAACTAACACATACAAGTTTTCTTTCTTCCTGTCCGGTATTTGGGCGTGGAATGAGTTGCCTGAAGAAATGAGGAAAGCCAACACTTTATCATCATTTAAAACTTTAATAAAAATACAGGACTAAACACAAACCATAGATAAACATAGGATGCAATAATCTTCTGCATAGAAGGAGGGTCTGTAACAGATAAGATAAGCTGATGTAAATAGTTGAGCGCACCATTCTCTTTGCTTTAGCCAAAAAAATAGTTTGTCTTGATGTTTGGCCCCTTTTTAAATTAAAAATAATTATCTTTTACTTAGCTTGGTATGATGAAGGGAAGGTTGGAATATTTATCCATTGGGGAGTCTTCTCTGTACCTGCTTTTGGAAGTGAATGGTTTTGGTGGCAGTGGCAGGGAGCCAAGGATGCAACTTTCATCCAATATATGCAACAAAATTATAGGCCAGACTTCACTTATGCTGACTTTGCTCCTATGTTTCAAGCTGAGTTTTATGACCCAGCACAGTGGGCTGACATTTTTCAATCCTCTGGAGCAAAGTAATTATTTATTTAATACATATTGTAGGATATAGTATAAAGCTTTCTGTTACTATTTTACATTTCTTATTGATTATTAACAATCTTCTTCTCATTACTCGTCACTGAATTTTCTTAATTTTGTTTCAATGTTTATAGAATTTTAATAAGTTAAATTTAGAATAATCAATTATTGGTATATTTTAAAGTTTAAATATAGTACCATTGGATTTTTTATATGTATGAGAAAAGGTTTTTATTTTATTTTGATTATTTATTTTTTGAAATTTGAATTCAAATTTAATTATAATCATTCAATTATACTTTATTAACTTAGCAGAAAGAAGTTTTATTTATTTTGTTTCCTCATCCCAGCTATGTAGTCTTAGTATCAAAGCACCATGAAGGTTTCACAAACTGGCCTTCAAAGTATTCATGGAACTGGAATGCTGGAGATGTTGGACCTAAACGGGATCTTGTAGGTAAGCTTAGCTAAATCCAAAAGCAGGGGCTTAATTATGGAAATTGATTTAATGGATATATAAAAAAAAATCATGAGGATATTTTAATTATGAAATTTTTATGAGTAATTTAAGTAATTTTTCCTTATTGAATAACATTCTTCAGGAGTGAATATTACTTTAAAAATTGTCACATGTATGTTTTTAAAGAATTGTACATTAATAATTTAATTTTTCATTATCTGGCATTAAAAGATAATTTTATTTGAGAACATGTAATATGTTTTATTTGCATTTAATTGTTAGATTAAGCTAATTACTAATGTTATTAAACATGATGTGTAAATTGTTCTGAAAGTTTTTCTTAAATGCTTATTAATGTTTTTCATGTAACTATGCAATTCTTGGATTTAGGTGATTTGGCAAATGCCATCCGCAGTAAAACAAACTTGAAGTTTGGTGTTTACCATTCCATGTTTGAGTGGTTCCATCCACTATTTCTGCAAGACCAGGCCAATGATTACAGTACACAGGATTTTGTCAGAGTATGTATTGATTTACACAAGCTTATGGTCTAAGCTATGATTTCGTATTTTAATTTTTTTGTTGTGATCAAAGCTATTACAAAACATAAGATTATTTTTCATATCAATTTTTTTTTTGGATACACATGAGCAGAAAGAAATTAACTATTTTACCCTGTTTAAATATAGATGTTAATGTCTTGCAATAAACACAGACATTATGACTTTTCCCAACACCATTGCTGTTGACCAGTATTCAGCAATATTATAGTCTTCTTGTTTTCTCACTAAAAGTTTAACTTTAGCTAATGTGCCTAATTTTAAAAATTTATTTGACCCTCCATTAGACCAAAACAATGCCTGAGCTCTATGAATTGGTTAACACATACAAACCAGATCTTGTGTGGTCTGATGGTGAATGGATGGCACCTGATGTTTACTGGAACTCAACTGAATTTATTGCTTGGCTTTACAATGACAGGTAAGTCTGAGATTTGTTTTTCTAACTTTTTATTTTTTTTCTTACATTTTGATTTGCCTTTGAGATAAGTAAAAAAAATATAATAAAGCTATATATTAAAAGATATATTCAATTTTTTATTATATGTATTCCAAAGTATTTCTTGTTTGATTACAATATAATTCAACAAGCTACAACTGTAAACCATAAATATCTCAGCCCTGTTAAAGACACTGTTGTGGTCAATGACCGGTGGGGTAATAACACCAGATGTGCTCATGGAGGATTCTGGGACTGTTCAGATCACTACACACCAGGCAAGTTGCTTGCTTCAATTAGTTAGTGCAGACAATATCATGCTACCAGTAAAAAATAATTTTAAAACAATAGTAGCAAAGAACACATACTAATACCAAACTTTATAATGTATACTATGATAGGTAAAATAGTACCTCACAAGTGGGAAAATTGTATGACCATTGACAAGTATTCCTGGGGATATCGTGCCAACGCTCACCTGTCAGACACCTATACAATTGAAGAACTGTTGGAACAGTTAATTACAACTGTCAGGTATGCCTCCACAATTTCTTTGTTTTTTCCAACTGTTAATCACATTCCTCCTGAACCCAGTTTGGAGACACCAACTAAATATATCTTGTCATTTTTGTTATTTGTCTTAGTCTGTTACTTATTCTGCTCTGTTGCAGAACACCAAATTTTTCTCCCTGTATTGTGCAGCACGTAATATATAGAAAACCCCTTCAAATATGTTTCTGTTCTTCACCACTCATCTCACACATCACACACACCTGTTCGGTACTTTGTCAAAATTTGAGAATTTTCTCTCTGAGTTTCTGTGAGATCCCACTATATAATAATAAATGTTAAATGAAAAAAGATTTTTTTCCTCTCTGTAAATATAATCTTTTGCTGTTCATTTTTAAATTTAAAAAAAAGCCTTGGAGGAAATTTACTCATCAACGTTGGACCTACTGCAAGTGGTGAAATTGGCCCCATTTACGAGGAAAGGCTTAGGCAGCTCGGTACCTGGTTGAAAGTCAATGGAGAAGCAATTTATAAGACTAAAGTTTGGACATATCAAAATGACTCTGTGGCATCCAATGTTTGGTAAGCCAGTTGTGTCTTTAAGTAAATTGATGCAAATAATGTGGTAAATAATTAGGCTGACTAAAACAATTAAACTTATAATTCCTGAATAGGTTTTTTACTCCCTTTATTGAACAACATGATGAATTCCTAGTTTTTACTGCCTGGTTTATACCCACCAAATTCACTCATTAGAACATCTAGTAAACAATTTTGATGCTATGAGTGTTTGTCCTTAGTAGGATCTGGTAATAATACATGTCTTAAATGGAGCTTCTTATATGACACAGTACACTTCAAATCTGATGTCATTTTATTGTGCCATCTAGTTTCATGTAATGAATTGTTTAAAATTTTGTTTAGACATCAAGTTAATAGGTCCAGATGAATGCTTATAATCTGGTACAGATGAATGCTTATATTATAGTACGGATGAATGCTTATATTCTGGTACAGATGAATGCTTATATTCTGGTACAGATGAATGCTTATATTATGGTACAGATGAATGCTTATATTCTGATACAGATGAATGCTTATAGTCTGGTACAGATGAATGCTTATAGTCTGGTACAGATGAATGCTTATAGTCTGGTACAGATGAATGCTTATATCCTGATACAGATGAATGCTTGTAATCTGGTACAGATGAATGCTTATATTATAGTACGGATGAATGCTTATAGTCTGGTACAAATGAATGCTTATATTCTGGTACAGATGAATGCTTATCCTGGTACAGATGTGAATGCTTATATCCTGGTACAGATGTGAATGCTTATATCCTGGTACAGATGATTGCTTATATTCTAGTACAGATGAATGCTTATATTATAGTACGGATGAATGCTTATAGTCTGGTACAGATGAATGCTTATATTCTAGTACAGATGAATTCTTATATCCTGGTACAGATGAATGCTTATATTCTGGTATAGATGAATGCTTATATCCTGATACAGATGAATGCTTATATATGGTACAGATGAATGCTTATATCCTGATACAGATGAATGCTTATATTCTGGTACAGATGAATGCTTATATCCTGGTACAGATGATTGCTTATATTCTAGTACAGATGAATGCTTATACCCTGGTACAGATGAATGCTTATATTCTGGTACAGATGAATGCTTATATCCTGATACAGATGAATGCTTATATTATGGTACAGATGAATGCTTATACCCTGATACAGATGAATGCTTATATTCTGGTACAGATGAATGCTTATACCCTGGTACAGATGAATGCTTATACCCTGATACAGATGAATGCTTATATTCTGGTACAGATGAATGCTTATATCCTGGTACAGATGAATGCTTATATCCTGGTACAGATGAATGCTTATATCCTGGTACAGATGAATGCTTATATCCTGATACAGATGAATGCTTATATTCTGGTTGCTCTTACAACTGTTAAAATATTTATTCTTCCAGGTACACATCAAGCTCCAATGGCTCGGCTGTGACTGTGTACGCTCTACTCCTCAACTGGCCCGTCAACTCTACCATCACACTGGGAAGTCCCATTGCTGCAGCCAACACTGTGGTGTCATTGGTTGGATACCAAGGTCAGCTGAGCTACAAGCCAGTCTCCGGGGGCGGTATCGTTGTCAGTATTCCTCCAATTGATCCGAACCAGATGCCCTGTGAGTGGGCCTGGGCCCTACGGCTGGAGGGACTTCAGAATCAGAATCCTGTTCTGGACTGGAACATGTTAAGTCGTAATGTTCAGTCCATTTCAATGAAGAAAAATTTTTGATATGTTAAACCATCTAGTTGAAAAAGGCGCACAAGAATAAAAATAATTTAGCTGGTAATCTTGATCTAATTTTTTATAATTCATCCTGACATGACATCAATTTTTAATTATTTAAAACTATCATTTGAAAATGAAAGTTAAACCTCATTTGTTTTTCATGCCATTTTTATAATAAATTCATGTTCTTAAGATTGGGTACTTATTATAACCAACAAAAAAATCTGATAAAATGTGTATATTTTAAACTGCCAAAGGTTTAATTGTAATAATCTTTTAGACTTTACTTTGATTGTCATATTTATTTGCAGTGTCATTAATTTCTGTAATTTTTGTGAATGTGAAATCTACAAAATTTCTTACATGTCCTAAATGTATTTTATGCCTTTGTTAAGTACATGTACAATGTACACACAATAATGTGTATACTATTAAGTATTCTCAGTTGGTTGGGGGGGGGGGTGTTAAACTTTTACATTCCATTGAACAGAGTTAATTTTTTGTCAATGATAAACATGTCACTACACTCTTTATTTTATAAAACAATTGCTCACTTACTGGCTTTCTTTGTATTTTTATACTCTGAGCTGAATGTTTTTTGTTTTAATTCAATAAAACATTTGATAAATTTTTAATGAACTTTTCATTTATTTCTGTTATGAGTGGTGACTTGTTATTACTGTTGTAGCTTAAAATGTCAGTGGTGACTAGGCTTTCAAAATTGTTGAAAAAACTGCCTGGGTAACCATTAAAATGTGATCAGGTACTTGGGTAAAAACTCTTTATTCTGTTCACTGTCATGTCCGCTATTAGTCTGATACATACTTCTTTGTTTATTATGGAAATTTAGATGTAATGAATCAGTGAATTAACAATGACATTGAAATTCTACTATAGTACAGTGGTGTACTAGGATATTATACAGAATGGGGCTGCATAAGGTTTTTAAATAAATTACAAAATACACAAACTAATTGTGCAAGAAGACAATAAATTTGAGATTTATTTATAAACTAATACTAGAGAAGCCGTTTCGGCTAATGCCTTCATTCATACAATAACATGAAATACGTACTTACATAAGTCTTAAAACATATTATATTATAAAATGTATGTGTAAAATGTAAAGAGTGAAAACAAACAAGGACAGGAAGTTAAAGTATCTAATGTTACAGTGAAAACCACAACGGGAAAACGATTTTGCAGTTAGGTAAAATTATCAATTTGATTAATTCCATATGGAGCCAACGTACCAAATCGTTTTATAAGTCTATTTTCCATGTGGATCCTATCATGGGTTTTGGTTGCATATAAAATACCAGTAACTGCAATATCGGAAATGCCGTCATGGTCAACGCTGTTAAAATGTTTAGACATAGGACATTGAGCTTGTTTATTTATATTGTACAGGTGTTTTCTAAACCGATCTCCAAGACGAAGACATGTCTCACCCACGTACATTTTATTACACCTCTTTCAAAGAATTGCATAAACACGTTGTGACTTGTGCAAGTGAATCCATGTTTTATTTTGAATTTTTTCAAAAGGGAAAGAAATTTAGTTAATTTCAACCACATATGGACAAGTATTTGCAACGGTTACAACATTTAGTTCAAATATGTGATTTTATTGTGGGAAGGTGACTTCTGAAAAGTATATCTCTGAGTCTTATATCTCTCCGGAAAGACCTGTTGGGTCAGAGGGTGACCTGTGGGACGTGGTGGTCGAGAGGTAGCGCTCTCGACTGTCATACTGATGGTCACGAGTTCGAATCCACACGAAGGTGAGGATTTGTTCTCGGGGCCTGAGGAGTCCCCGAGTCACCCAGCTCCGAATGGGTACCTAACTAGACAATAGTTAGGCGGCTGGGGTAATGCGTGGAACCCCTATAGCCGTGGCCTGTGACCGCTGCATCACTTGCCAACAGATCATCTCTCATGGTCTGTGGACGCAATTATCTTCTGCATAGAAGGAGCGTCTGTATATATCTAAGAGATCTAAGGGTCAGCCATGAGGATTGGTCGGTTTTTGAGAATCACCTGGCGGGCTTTAAAATTATGAGGATGAAAATTTAAAATAAATTTGGATCGATTACACTGATCAGAAACAGATGATGTAAACGTGTCCTGTTGGGTCATGCCTTTAATTCTATTGACAGCGGATATTAAATAAAACTGTTTCCGGGTATGACCTTCTTCTAAAAAAGTCCAGCATTTCATTACTTTTCCCCAAGAAGTCTGCCTCATCGCTGCAGAGTCTTTTAAATCTCAATATTTGTGAAAATGTGACTGAGTTCCTACAAGATTGAGGATGGGACGATGTATACATAAGGAAACTATGGCTGTCTGTAGACTTGTAGACTTGATGTTGATATTTTGTTTTCCTTCAATTTAATTTGTATGTCCAAAAAAATAACAGCATTCCTATGGATATGGTTGATGTGAATTTGATTGAAGAATGGAAATTACCAACGTACTCAATAAAACTTTCCAATTGTTGCACATACATTTTGGTTATTCCAATGCAATCGTCAATGTATCTCTTGTAGTACTCTGGAGAGATATCTTTGTAATTTTCACACCATAGGTGTTCCAAATGGCTCATAAATATGCATGCATAACTTGGTCCCATTTTCGTTCCAATAGCAACTCCACAAATTTGATCAAAAAACTGTCCGTTGAACTCAAACGAGTTTAAATTTAGGACCAGTTCAGTTAATCGTAGTATGACACTTGCGGGGATCTTGAGGTTTGCATTCTTATTCGGAAAAAAAGAGATTGCAGAGAGGCCATCAGCGCACTGGGAGTAGAGGGGAGTCGGGTGTCATTATGAAATTATTATTTTTTCTATTTTTATTTTAATTATTTATGTTTTTAATTTCGGGGGGGGGGGGGGGGGGGTCCCGCACCCTCTGAAAATTATTGGCAAAGGGGAGGTCAAGAAAAGTCGACGTCAACAAAGGAAAATTAGGCAGCGTTTGTAGTCCTGTGTTACACACTCGCCCAATCTTCAGTATTTTAATCTTACTCGAGAACTGTCGGGGGTAATTTTGCCACAAGAACATCTTGGAAGCCACCTCAACACACAAGGTTGAACAATTGATGAAGATTTGGAAAAAAATTAACTTCACATATGCTGGCGAAACATTGTCAGAAATATGGAAGCAAGTAAGCATAGACAATTTTTCAACAGTGGCAGAATCTATTGTGCCTGAAAAGTCCGAGCTTAAAGTTGAAAATGTAATAATCAAATATCAAGTTTGGAGCCCAAAACATGCTAGGACTACGGCTGTCAATATTGTTGAAAAAAAGCTGCCCGAGTACCCGACCAAAATTTGAACGAGTACCCGGGTTACACGTTCAAAATGTTCGTCATTATGCCCGCTATTACTACTATTAGCCTTTTACTACTTTGTTTATTATGAAAAACGACGAAATTTTGATGTAATGACTCAGCGGTGTGAAAATGATGACATTGAAATACTATTATAGTACAGCCGTGTAAAAACAAAGAGCAGAGGGATGCTGAAGTGATTTTTCTTTTGGGTAGGGTGGGTGCGAGGCTAAACGTTATTATAAAGATAAAGGGCGGTAATCATATGATGATATGGTTATTTGTTTCTATTTCTTAGCTGACAACTGCTGTAATTAACCAAACTTTTCAGGACTTGCCCCTACTTAGTGGACCCATCCCACAGCATTTATTTTTGTAATATAGTGAAGATCGTTCAATGATTAAAATATGATTTTTTTTAACAACAAAAAAAAAATAATAATAAAATAAATAAATAAAATTTAATTATTTTTGTTTAAATATAGCTGATGTTATTGTTTTAAAAGTATGTTGGAGATATGATTGGCCACATATATGAGTCGGGAGGGGGGGGGCTAGATACAATTGTTAAAAAATACATTGTCCAGTTACAATCAATAACAAAAATGTGCGGCTTAATATTTCAAAGTTAAAGCCAAGGTCATCTAGCCATCCTAGATATCGGTCTCATGTTATCATTAGTGTCCTACTGAGGCGACGTACCTTTCCAAAAGCATTTAACTTTGTCATTATAATGAAAATCATTTAACGATTCAAATATTATTTAATTAAAAAATAAAAAATAAATTTAATAAACTTTAAAAAAAACAAGAACATAGCGGATGTTGCTTTTAAAAAAAAAAAAAAAAGTATGGTGAGTCTAGGAGGGGAGACACGTGTGAGAGGGGAAGGGGTTTTAGATAAACAACATTGGCTGCTCAATCGGTAGCAAAGATGTGCGGCGGATTTCAAAGCCAATATCATTTCTAGTCCTTTCTAGTTCATTGTAGTTATCGGCGCTGTGTTCTGTTTTCCTTACTTGTAGAACTCAAAGAACCAAAACCTTTTTGTTTTAAATGATTTTTTTTTTATATTAAACGGATAAAAGGTGTATCAAAATAGTTTGTCGGGACCGTGTTTTATTTCTGTTTGACAATTATATCTTTTTAAGCATGTTCATGTTAAACATATTTCACAGTATATATTTCAAACGAAAAGTTTCACTTTTGATAAATTATTCGCGAGCCAAAATGTGAACATGGAAGAGCCGCAGTCCAAAAACGTTTGTTAAGATATTGCAGTAACATTTTCACGGGTACCCGAGCGCAATTTTACTACCCGGGTAATTGCTCTGCAACGGGTACACGGGTCCCGGGTACCCGTTGACAGGCCTAGTTAGGACAAGTCAGTACTTTCTAGATGTCAGGTATCGTTGTCTAGGGGTTAAGGTCGAGACTCACACACCAACTGGCGTACAGTAAATTAACACAAGTCCTTGTACTAAAGCAATCTTTATTATCATGAGTGTCCACTTGTCACATATGTACATCTGTATCAAGCACTCCAACTCCGCGTATCTTAACTACAACATATATCAGCCCTCGGTCCAACCGACCGACCCAGGGCATTCGTAGCGTCCGCCCCGTTCACTTGCTTTTTTACGTCTCCCTCCCTCATAACACACCTCAATTTTCTGCCTGGTCTCCACTGGTCCTTGCATGCACACTGTCCTCTCATCACGTTCCCCGTGCCCTTCGCTCACAACAAAATCATTCAGTGCCCTAGTATTCACCCAGACAAACCACCTTACACACACAGTGATTCTCATACCCCTGACACTAGAAAGTGTCAAATGTTGTGATTTTTAATGCCAACCGATATTAAGCTAATTGATATTATTGCTGATCGATTTATCTTCCCCCCCCCGGCCAATTCCAATCTGTCAAACTTATGAGGGGCTTAAAGAACCAGAAGTATCTGATATAAACTCACATAGATTTCCATCTCTTTTCTTCAGTTAGTCTGTGAAAGTTGAAAATATACTACCTGGATCAGCAAAACCATTCAAAATTCTTCCATATGATATTTATTGTCCATCTATTCATTTGCTAATGTTTGAACGGATCTGTAAAATCTGTCACCTTTATGTGGCTTTGCAAGCCACATTAAATAAGCACGTTCAACAGCACCAACACTGTATGCCTGGGCCCAGTCAAATACTACATGCACCCCAACAGCAAAGAATTCGTCCAATGCGAGTGGCAGCCTAAAGACAGAGAGAGCTCATAGCAATTATTGCTTATTGAGAGATGTTCAGTGCAGAATGGCAAGATGAAAAAAAATGTTGACTTGTCTGGTGTTTCGGTTCCACAAGAAATTATTCAGCCAGAACCTATGCCAATAATAACATTTGAGGAACATTTGACATATCCATGGGAAGATATATAGGCTAAGATGGATAAGATTTAGGATTTGGATTTGTTTGTAAAAAAATATATTTAATTTATATATTAAAAATGTATTTATTTAACTTTTTAATCTCATTTCTGCTTGAAGTTGAAGTTAGAACAAGTCTTTGTAAATTAAATATTTAAATAGTCTTTAAAATTGTTAATGTTATATTAATTTGAAAGAAGTTCAAAATTTAAAGTGTAAACATTGTTGTAAACGCCATAATCTCTTGACGTTTAAAGTAAGCCTTTGTAGTTATGAATTGGAAATATGTTCATAAGTTAAAAGTTTATTAAACTTTGTTTTTCTAATCATTTTTCTTTTATTCACTTTTGTGTTGTAATTGTAAACTAATCTATTTAAAATATTTTTTTCTTACCTTTTTTTT
>MUZC01000219.1:126691-141850 GCA_002072015.1 Radix auricularia
AAACCTACTAGTTCCGACCCTTGCAGTGTCAGGTGCACACTTTCCAGGGCCCTGTGAATAGCTTCAAGCTCCGCATCGTAGTTCGATGCTGTAGTCCCACAGGGTCCTGAAAGTTCCTCTTTTGGTGGCCCTCCTAATGGGTATAGGATGAGCGCACCATATCCTGCAGTTCTTTCTCTCCGGCTGGCAGACCCATCCGTGAACACTTTCACTGGGGTTCCCGCGAACCCTTCAATTGTCTCAAGGGCAGCCACTTTCTGTACATATTCAGGGCTGCGCTTCGTTCCTGTCGTGTCAGCCAATGACAAATGTATTGTGGGACGTGTCATTTCCGCATAGGGCGGTTTCATTGGGACGCTAATTGTTCTATGTCTATTTCGTGGGGGTTGAACAGTCCTATCAAGCTCGAGTACTTGATGCATGAACGAGGACCGTTTCAACTTCCCACGTCCGTCCCAATTATGCTGCATTTGGTAGCAGGGGTCCCTCGTGTCCAGCCTGCGATACCTTTTTGCAGTAGTAATGATCGCCTTGTCCCGACGTATCTCAAGTGATTCTACATTTGCAATGACCTCTACGGCAGCTGTGGGTGTAGTTCTGTACGCGCCACAGATGAACCTCAGAGCCTGGTTCTGGATTCGGCCCAATTTTTCCAATGGCGTTGGGCGAAGTTAATAGCTGACAACTGTTGAAATTAACCAAATTTTCTGGAACTTGCCCCCACTTAGTGGACCCAGCCCAACATTTAATTTTGTTATTATAGGGAAAATCAATCAACGATTGAAACTTTTTTGTATATAACCCAAGAGTATAGCATTTTATTTTTTATATATAAACTATGATGGGAATATGAGTGGTGAAAGCCTTGAGTGGGGGGGAGGGGATTGATAACAACATGGCTTTTCTCAATCGGTAACAAAGATGTGCGGCGTATTTCAAAGCCAAGGTCATTGCCTGGCCTTCCTTAGTATGGGTGTTCTGTGTTCTATTTTCCTGACTTGTACAATTCAAGGAACAAAAACATTTTTGTTTTAAATGGTTATTGTTTCATGTTCCAAGAAATGATGTATCAAAATACATTGTAGTTTGTCGGGACCATGTTTTATTTCCATTTGACAGTTATTTATTTTTAAGCGTTTTAATGTTAAACGTGTTTCACAGTTTATATTTAAAATGAAAAATGTGAATTTGATCAATTATTCCCGAGCCGAAATGTGAAAACAGAAGAGCCGCAGTTCGACCATCGTTGGTTTAGACCAGGGGTGTCCAAAGTCCGGCACGAGATGCAAAAAGTTCTTGTTTAGAATGTTTGACATTATTAAATCTAGGCAAAGAAGGATTTGGATTTTCGTGGTCACGGAGAGAACAATACAAGAACAATGCTGTGCTCCGAGAACATCCTATGAATAGGGATTTTTTAAATAACCGGTCAACTGAAATTCAAAATAAGCTCATTGCTCTTTTAAGATGCACAGCTCGTCAAAAATCATATTTCAGGTTCAAGATACCAAATATTATTCCTTTGTATTCGATAGCTCTCCAGATATTTCAAATAAGGATCAAACAACTCCAGTTGTGCGATGTGTAAATATTAAAATTAGAAGGTAGGCGCTGTAGAACCTTCAAAGATTTCATTGGAAAAAATGCTTACGATATTTAAAGAAGCTTCAAGCTGATGGTATTAAAATAATAATGGACTACAGAGAGGCCCAACTTGTGTTCTACTTCTTTGTGGCAGTATGACAAAAAAGACTCCCAGACATAAATCTCAAAGTCAAAGTAGTACTTTACTCAAACTTAATTAAACATGCTGCTCCAACTAAAACGAAATCTAACTATTTTGGCACTCTAGATAAGCATAGGACGCAATCATCCTCTGTATAGAAGGATCTTCTGTAACAGATAAGCTAAGATAGAACAGAATCAGGAACTTTTCTAATCGCAATGAATTCTTTACCTTTTCAATTTGTTATACTTCTGAAAACAAGTAGATCTTCTTTATGAAGCTAATGATGCTCTAAATTATGTATAGGGGTAAAAAAAAATCAACGGAGAAGCCATTTATAAGACTAAAGTTTGGACATATCAAAATGACTCTGTGGCATCCAATGTTTGGTAAGCCAGTTGTGTCTTTAAGTAAATTGATGCAAATAATGTAGTAAATAATTAGGCAGGTTAAAACGATTTAATTTACAATTCCTGAATGGGGTTTTTACCGCATGTTTTGCAGTCAATGACAAACTATCGTGGAAAAATAATCAGGAATTATTACTGATAATGGTGCTCCTGTCATGATTGGTGAGCACAGTGGGCAAGCAACAGTTATCTGTAACAAAGTCAGTGAAGAGGGGGGGGGCAAAGCTTTAAAACTTTATTTTATCATTCACCAACAATTTCTTTTTACACAACATTTTAGATGTTATCACGTCACTAAGCCAGTGAAAAAAAAAGCTATAAACTCTATTCGCACTAAAGCCCTGTTTCACTCCAATTTCAGTCGTTTTTCTTCTATACGTCAGGGAGAATAGGGAGATGTTATGTATTACAATGATGTTAGATGGCTCCGTCGGGGACAGCACTTTAGTGAACTTAAAAAAGAAATAGGGCAATTTATGGAAGGTAAGAGACAACCAATTCCAGAACTGTCTGATTCTGCTTGGCCTGCAGATTTTGCTTATATAGTTGATATGACAAGACGTCTAAAAGTTCTTAACACAAATCTTCAAGGGCACATTACAGAGGTAATTAATTATATTCACATATCAGGGCCTAACAAGCTACAACTTTACTTTTTCAAAGGCAACTGTCTCAAATGCTAATATCACACATTTCCCCTCATTGCAGGAAATTATTACAAGTTATTCAGAAAGAAGCTTCAATGAGCAATTGCAGAGGTATGTTGCAGATATCACATCCATGGCTGATGAATTTTAAAGACGCTTTCAGGATTTTGCAACTATTGAAAAAGTAATCATTTATTTTCTTCATCTTTCTATGTTCACCCTGTTAATGCTCCATGGAATCTGAAGCTAGAATCATTGAGTTGCAAAGTGATGTTGAATTTTTCAGCAGACAACAACAGAGTTATCTAATTGACTTTTACCCTCAGCTGAATAAAGAGAGATTCAAAGAGATTTGCATAAGAATATGCTCAACTTGTTTGGCTCGACTTACTAGTGTGACAGACATTTTCAGTTCTGAATTTTAACAAGGGCCATATTATAATGATAAGTAAGACACACCAGCATGAAATCATATGTATTAAAACCAGTGACATTCAGCCTGACCTCAACTATTTACTGCATTCAAGATCTCAGTTTCACCCTTCACTTACATATTTTGCAACAAAAACTTCTCAACGTATGTCATTTTTGTTTGTTATTTTAATCCAGCCCGCGTATATTTTCAAGGAATATGTCATGCCATGCAAAAATTTGGACGCCCATGGTACAGAAATTGCAATATCATTGACGGGTACCACTGACATTAATCTACAACAGTTACACAAGCCAACACTGATCATAATAGAAATAAAAAAGTAATAGTAAATATTTATTTTTCAAATGTTCAAATGTTTTATTGAATTTTTTAAACAAAAGAATATAAGGTGAGCTTTTAAGTGAGGAATCGCATCATACAAATATAAAAATATATGCAGTGACACAGGTAGAAATTTTAACTGACATGTGTCAGTGAAACTCTGTTCAATGGAATGTAAAAGTTTAGGTTTAATCACCCCCCAACAGAGAATACTTAAGTATATAAATTATTATATGTACATGTTACAAAGCATTACAATCGAAAAAAAAGACAACCTGAGATATCAAACTATGTGTATACATATAGGACATGTAAGCAATTTTCTGGATTTCACATTCACATAAAATACAGAAATTAATGCCATTATAAAAATCAAAATTGTATGACACTGCATATAAATGTCACAATCAAACTGTAGAGTCTCAAAGCATAAAAGATTATTGCATTAAACCTTTGGCAGTTTAAGATATACATTTTGTCAGATTTTTTAATTATATAAAGTACCCGTTCTCAAAAAAATGAAAATATTATAAAATGGCATGAAAGAAAGTCAATTTTAAATGTAGAATTCAAAATGTTAGTTGTAAATAATTAAAAATTGATGTCATGTCAAAATTAAAATAAAAGAGATCAAAATTACCAGCTAAATAATGTGCAATTTTTGTGCATCTTTTTCTACTAGATGGATTACCACATCAGAAATGTTTCTTCATTGGAATGGACTGCACCTTACGACTTAACATGTTCCAGTCCATAACAGATTCCTGATTCTGAAGTCCCTCCAGCCGTAGGGCCCAGGCCCACTCACAGGGCATCTGGTTCGGATCAATGGGAGGAATACTGACAACGATACCGCCCCCGGAGACTGGCTTGTAGCTCAGCTGACCTTGGTATCCAACCAATGACACCACAGTGTTGGCTGCAGCAATGGGACTTCCCAGTGTGATGGTAGAGTTGACGGGCCAGTTGAGGAGTAGAGCGTACACAGTCACAGCCGAGCCATTGGAGCTTGATGTGTACCTGGAAGAATNTACACTACTATATGGGAGCGAGACATGGACCACTTATACATCACAAGAGCGTAAGCTTAACAGCTTCCATTTGAGATGCTTGCGCCGCATCCTTGGTATTAAATGGCAAGAAAAAGTGCCTAATAGTGAGGTACTAACGCGTGCCAATACCCAAAGCATGTTCTCAATTCTTAGTGAAAGACGCCTGAGGTGGCTAGGACATGTCAAAAGAATGAGCCCCGGCCGCATCCCGAAGGACCTCCTATATGGTGAACTTGCTTCAGGAAAGAGGAAAACAGGTCGCCCACGCTTGCGATTTAAAGATGTCTGTCAAAGGGACATGAAAGCAGCCAAAATACATACAAGTGACTGGGAGTGTAAGGCAGAAGACCGATCTACGTGGCGCACAGTTGTCAAAGAGGGCGTCATAGTAGCCGAGGAGCGAAGAATGGAGGAGGCTGCAGACAGAAGAGCTAGGAGAAAGGCCAAAACATTTGGAAGCACAGAACTCGTGTGTAAAAACTGTGGCAAAGACTGTCACTCAAGGATAGGACTGCACAGTCACTCGAGGAAATGCAACCCAACCCAACGGTGATGCACCATCGTCTCGCGAGACGGAAGGATGCCGACGTGTGCCTAGGCCATTGTTCTGTTAAAAAGCTTCCTTCTCCATTCACTTGTCCATTGTAAGTGTACTAAAGTTACTTTAAACTGCCTACTTCAGATACCTAGATGTCTTGAGCCAAGAGACTATGGAAGAGCTTACGGCACACTACAAATCTGTGGTATGTCTATGTTATTTAGCCTTTTATTTTGAAACTTATTTGCAATCAGAAAATTCACCTCCTCAGGAACACATGAGAAAATCATTTACATTTACTTGTCTTTTCTTGAATTTTATAAATTTCTGTTTTGTTACAACTGGTCTTAAAAGTGCAGCTTTTATTTGTTTCTAGTTACAGACAATGGCTGTGCAAATGTATGAACTTCCCATCTAATAAAAATAATTAAAATAGGGCTGCGGAAATTATCAATTACTCTCTTGATTAATCGGTAAAAAAATTATCTATTAAAATTATTTTAATCGATAAAATAGTGATCAAATTTAAAAGAAATATTTTGAACAATTTTTACGATTTATTAATGAATAATTAACAATTGTTTGCTTTATTTACGTGCAAACTTCTCTGTTGAAAAAAAAAAGATTTTTAAAGTTTAAACTTTAAAATAAGCTGATTTTGTAAGGAAAATGGTATAAAAATTAAACATTGTTTTTACTTAATTAACAATAACCAAATTTTAATTCATTGACATTATGTTGAACTACTTATATTTAAACTAAAAAAAATGTTAGTAGCCTGTTTTTGTTACTTCCCTTGAAATTTTCAGTTTATCATGTCATCCATCTTATTTTTAGCTTTAATGAAAATTATCGATTAATTATTCGGTAATTTTTCAAAAGTTAACAATTAAATTTAAATTAATCGATAACAGCCCTAAATTAAAACATTCTTTTTACCTGCCCAGATTCCCAACATGGCTTACAGGGTGATGACCCCTGACACGGAAGGCCCAAGTCAAGCCTATTTGGATGATCTGGTCTCAGAGTTTGACGGTATCGAAGGGGATAACCTCATCCAGCAGGGCGACCTGGGGTCAGCCAAGAAAAGCAAGCAGGTGAAGAAGAAGAACAAAGCAAGGAAGAGCTCCAGCGATGACTTTGAGAAATCTCCATCTGCCGGGGCAGCACCCGTGATGATCCATAAGGTAGACAGGGCCGCCTCTCAGTCTTCGGATGTCAGTCTCAGATCTGTGGAGGATGTTGTGGCTGTGGTTGAAGAGCTCAAGAAACAGGCAGAGGAGGATGAAAAGGTTGGGCTGGTATATTTCTTCATGTTGTACAGTATCGCTGTTATAAAATTTGGGTGAGGCAATGAAATGGCATGAATAAAACATTGCATGCAGAAAACAAAAGCAAGGGCGATAATTATTATTCTTTTCAAAATATTTGAGACTACCAAAATAAATACAATTAAGATTAATTAAAATGATCAATAGGGTAGCAAAGTACAAGTAAACATGCATTACAAGTAGCAAATAAATATTAAATTCTAAACACTCTGTCTTCATTCCCACATGGAAATGACTTAATATATTGGTGGGCTTTTTAGCTGTTATGTATAATTTCTCTCCTCATCTGTGTATGATGCTATACATTTCAAGATTTTCTGTATCTTATGGAAGAAGGTAGATGGTGGTACTGCACCCAATGAGGGCATCCAATAGCATAACTAATAATAATTGTATCTCTCCCTTTAATAATTTTATAATATATTTTTATTTGAGAGAGTTTTTGAACATCATAGCCCAATGAGCAAGCTAGGCTACCATGGATAGTGTTTGCACTTTAGAAGAAAGCCATTGTCATAGGCATAATTTTGTCATTACTGCTACTCACACAGAACTTGCTGGCTGCTGTGGCCAGGAGCAAAGAAAAGATGAAATGGAAACCCCTGGAACTTGCTATTGAAAAGATGACACCCAGGCCATCAGCTCCCACACATCCAGAGGACGTCCCACAGTGGACATCAAACTACAAGACCTTATCACGGCCCATTCAACAAACTAGGTATGGTGTCTCAAATATTCATATCATGTAACGTGGAAGAATATTTTTGTGTTTACTAATACAACAAATGTTTAATACCACATCCGTCTGACAGTTAAATTAGTTCCAGTCTACTGGGGTTCATATCAGGGATAAGGAAAAATAAAAACACTTTCTCACAGTGTGTCTTAAAGTCTGGTTTAATGTTGAAGCATCTTTGCTTTTTAGCTTGCAATAATTATAAATGGTATTAGGTTGGTTATTTTCAGTAAGATATCTGCTAATTCAATTATTCAATTAGTTCTTAGTACTTTTTTTTTTCGTCCAAAGGATCTTCTATCTTTGAATTAAGTCTTTTTTTTTTAAAATTAATAACAAATAAAAGTTAGGCAAGGGAAAATAAAAGTAAAAATATCACAATGACATTAATGTTATATTATGTAGTCGTTTGACTTTGACAGGGGTTTCTACAGAATTAGACATATGCCATCAAACATTGGCTGTGGGAATATAAAGTTACCATCCAATAAACGAATAAAACATGCATTCCAGAAATTATAATAATTAACATTGATTTTGGCTGCAAAGAAATCACATTTTTGGTCTTTCATTGAATACATCATAACAGCCATATATAAAGAGAGCATTGCTGGGTAACCCATTTTTATAGCAAAAAAAAATTACCTTAAATAGATACAGAATTAACCTCTAAACTAAAATGTTCAAACTAAATTAAATGTAGAATGCAAATCTTGCTTCTCTAACAATCAAGATAAGCGTTGGAAGAAAATCTTCCATAGTTTTTCTTTAAACAAATTATTAAGGCAAAAGAGAAAAAATGTGATAGATAATAATCAAATTATGTTAAAAACATTTCAGCTCTGAAAATGGAATAGTATCCACATCAGTGACAGCTGTCCCAGACAGGTCAGTGACCAGCCCAGTCTCCCCATCACTGATGGCAACAAGTCCAACCAGTCTAAGGGACATCATGCTGCAGGAATCTAAATCTGCTGAAAAGTAAATGGGAGTCCATTGGATAAATGACATTTTTTTCTATTTATGCTATAGTGATGTTAACTATTTAACTTATTTGGTTTATTTGTTTGCGTGTTCATAGAGCATATTTCCTGTGAGTTAGAAAATATATTGTCACATACCAAACATGATACGTCCATTAATTTATATGAATGCATATGACATAATGTAGCATTTAATGAATTCATAAGCTACGTTACATTTAGGAAATTGAAGTTACTCGTTTCATTTGTAAAAAAAAAAAAGTTGTATCCCGTTTCTGGTTTAAATCGTTTAGCTGCATGTAAGACACCTCCACTTTTTTAGACTGGCTGAAACTTCAACTCAAAATGTTACATTAGCCATTACTTGATGTATATTTTTGGGGGGCTATAAAGGCGAAGTCATACAAAATTTATTTTATTTCACACATAAATTAAATATAATATAACATCTAGTTACTTATTGTTTGGTTCTCTTTATATCTCAGAGCCAGAAACAGTTTTTCTAACCGTATTTCCTGGAAAGATGTCAAGAAACAACAAACCAAAGAAAAACAACAGAAACCAGTCAGTTCAGAGGCAACAGAAAAATCTTTAATGAATCCTTCTCCCAAGACAGCAACTAACCCATGGTTTGATTTTCAACTCTTTTTACAATACAGTTTTAAAGAAGTATTAAATTTTGCTTACTCTTTTTATTATTAAATTAAAGCTCATCATCAAATCATTTTCCCGTATTCAATATGTTAATGTTGCCAGTCCTTTGAAATCCACTGGAGAATCTGATGATCTCAAGTTTTCAACTGTGTTTTAAAAAAAAAATTATTCTGCACTTAGTGTGAGCAGCACCGGTGACATTATTTTATGCTCAATTAGAGAAGCTGCAAGTAGCACAACAAACTGAAGACAATGTGTTTGCTCTTTGTAGTCATTCCAGAATCATCTCTCTCTGTTCCTCTAGTTAATTGGTACACAACCATGTACTTGCCATGAATCAGCTATTTTCAAAGTGCATGCTTGAAACCCAAAGCATTATGATAATATACAGTGAAGCTAAATATCAAAAGCTGAGGGGAAAAATTATGCTAGTCTTTTGCAGTTAATGAAAATGTGTCTTCTTTATCTTCTTTGAAAATCCATATGCCTGGTCTCAAAACAACAGTTTTCAGGCTTCTTTTTGTGTCTTGACCCTCGAATATTTATTCAACCAGCTTCTTTTTTCCATCTGATCCAGCCCTCCTTAAACATTATTCGTAAACAAGGTAAGGGTTAGCCTGACCGGACGTAACAAAACAGCGAACGTTTCGGCAAAGAGCCTTTATCAACGAACATACAAGACACAAATAAAACTAAAATAAAAATAAAAAATGAAGGAACTTAGCTGCGGTGAAATCCAAAGTATCCAAAAAAGTGAAACTGAGAGATGACAGAGCGAATTTATATAGGAAAGCAGAGAGTGGGCGGGGTAACCGCCTAGGTGGTCAAAGAAAAGACAATATTCATCCCATGTGGTGCGAGTGTACCGTGATTTTCTATTAATCTGTTTTCAATCTGGACTCTCGTGGGTATGTTTGTGCACGAGACAATAGCCTTTTTACCACGCACCAGTGATACCAACCAAAGGAGCAAGCTGGTTCTTACTTATCATCCACACAACATCAAAGCCAAAGAAATATTCATGAAGAACCGAGCTATCCTCCTTGCGGACCCTGAGACGAACAACATATTCTCCACCCCACCCCTAATTGTATTTAGGAGGGACAGAAACCTACGTGATCTTCTGGTTCGCACTCGCCTCTCCACATCACCCAACCATCTGGGTACTATACCATGCGGCCGACTTCGGTGTAAGACATGTCCTTTTGTTGCGCAAGCCGAACAGATAAACTTCCCTAAGGGGCTATTTATGATTAAGGATGGTTTCACCTGCGCTAGCCGCAACGTTGTCTACACCATTGTGTGTAAGCGCTGTCCTTTGAAATACATAGGAGAGACGGGACGATCTTTGTCGTGCCGAATGTCTGAACATATTAGGGCGATTACACAAGATAAACAGTGTCCCGTCTCCCGTCACTTCAATGGACGCGACCATATGGGTGTCAAGGACCTGGCAGTCACTGCTATTGTCTCGTGCACAAACACACCCACGAGAGTCCAGATTGAAAACAGATTAATAGAAAATCACAGTACACTCGCACCACATGGGATGAATATTGTCTTTTCTTTGACCACCTAGGCGGTTACCCCGCCCACTCGCTGCTTTCCTATATAAATTCGCTCTGTCATCTCTCAGTTTCACTTTTTTGGATACTTTGGATTTCACCGCAGCTAAGTTCCTTCATTTTTTATTTTCGTTTTATTTGTGTCTTGTATGTTCGTTGATAAAGGCTCTTTGCCGAAACGTTCGCTGTTTTGTTACGTCCGGTCAGGCTAACCCTTACCTTGTTTACGTCTTTTCCATTTAATTTTGTATAAGCCTGATTGCAGTCCTACCCCTCATTTTGTTAAACATTATTCCAAAGTCTTTAGAGTCTGATTGATTACAATTTCACTAGTTAGAGATGATTCTACTTCTTTGTATTTAATGAAGAAAATATATGAGACCGTGGGCATGTGAACTGATGATTCCTATTGGCATAATTGAGATCTGTAAGCTCTTTACAGACTGTCCATCAGGTTGTCCATTCAGTTATCTTGTACCTCTAAATACTGTGTTGACTGAAAATCACACTCTGTTCACAATAGTAAATAGTTATATCATATAAACAATGCCTTGAAAGTTCATACTAGTTATCAATGCAAAAAAAACATGACCATGTTACTCTGCTAGTTTACTCATTCATTAGCTGCCTATCCAAGCCCAAATTGATGAAAAACTTGCCGTTCTCTGTCACAACTTCTTTTCTGACTCATGCCCTTCCTATCTTTATGAAACTTCTTTCAGTCTACTCACCCATTCGTCTGCTACGCTCTTCTGCAGACACACCCATTCTCTCTGTTTGTAAGACATGCACTAAAACATTTGGCGAAAGGTCTTTATCTTTTTGTGCAGCCGAACATTGGAATTCTCTAGCATTACACATCCATAGTATTCCAACTACAAAGTCCTTCAAGACTGCACTTAAGACGCATCTTTTCAAAATTTATTTTCAAATTAAGGAAACAGCATTTCTTTTAATGTTTAACGTAACTTATGTGTAACATACTGTCGTCTATGTGGTTGTTATGATATGAATGTTTATTTAATACTTATATGTATGTTATTATCATCATATAAAGTGCTGTGAGCCAGTTCCTTACTGTGATACAGCGCTATATAAATTGTCAATTTATTATTATTATTTTTACTATAAGAGCTGTGGGTGTCACCCCACCATTCCTGTGTAATTGACTCTTTGGCACAACAATTATTGCAGGGCATCCGTTGGAGGTGCAGTGAAGTCCCTCAGGGACCTGATGATTCAGGAAGAGAAAATAGTTTCTGCTCCTGTGGCCATTCCAGCCTCAAGTGGAGGCAACCCCAGGAAACTTGCTGCGAGCAGTAGTGTTAGCAGCAGTCTGGGTTCTTATGGGAAGTCACCACCTGTTAGTTTGGCCAGGTGAGTTATGTTTAACTCTTCTTGTGCCATAAGGTTTTTGGAAAACTTCCGCCTCAGTGCCGTAAGAATTTCCCAAACTGCAATCAACCATTTATGAAATTAAAAAAATTGCGTAAAATCCATTTATATTATTATTGTCATACTGACTTCATCTTTTATGATAAGAAGGGTTATTTTATCCAAAAGACTGTATTGAGTTTAAAACAATATTTACCTGTAGTTTAGTACTATTATTAAAGTAATAAAGTATAGTATTGTATCTTCGAAAAAAAAAAAGTAAAACTGACAAAAAAACTTAGCGCATCGAGCGATAACACTAGCGAGGGAAACAGCTGCCATTGCCTGAAGTCTAGAACATCGTTTTTCATGCACTGAAGAGTTTTTATTTTCTGTAATTTCATGTCTAAAGAGAGTTCTATCGTGTCGCGGATTATTGCGCTTTGGTAAAAAAAAAACGGTAAATTTGCGCATTATTGCGCTTTGACACATTAAGAGTTTAGGTTAAAATCTGTTAATATTTATACTTTTGTGCATTTTTATTTTCCTAGCCAAGAGAAAATTTATTTTGTCCTATATAGTGCTTTGGAATAAAAGCATGTTTTTAAAATTCCCATTTTTACCCATTTATTTTTTGATATGAAGACAAGTTAGTGTATGGCAACAGAGAATGTCTGTAATTTGTTAAGAAAACCATTATCAGTTGACCAACAGATGATTTTTACTTCTTTTAACTCTTTAAAGTCGCAAAGCGTTGTAATGCGTCTCCGCCCGCTATCCGTATAGCGCCCTTAGATACCACTCGCGTTAGAAATGAGATCTCGGAAAGTAAAAACTCTTCAATGCTTGAAAAATGATGTATTCAACCTCCGACAATGGCGGCCGTTGCCCGCGCTAGTGTTATTGCTCGATTTGCGATGTTTTATGGTGGTTTTAACGTTTTTTTTTTCAAAGATACATTTTTGCTATACATTATTACTAAAATAATAGTACTAAACTACAGGTAAATATTGTTTTAAACTCCCAACGGTCTTTTGGATGCGTAAAATAACCATTCTGAGCCTAAAAAATGAAGTCAGTATGACAATAATATTATAAATGGATTTTACGCTAATTTTTTTATTTCATAACTAGTTGATCGTTATACGGGAAATCCTATCAGGAATGAGGCGGAAGTTTATTATAAACCCTTATGCGACTTTAAGAGACATAAACTTTTGTGCATGTAGATGGTAGCCTCTTAAGGTTCTTGATGTGGTTGATTCTGTTGTAAGGTTAAATTTAGACTCTCATAACCTGGGCTGACATATCATAGTCTCATCAAGTGAACATTTCGGCAAAGAGCCCTTTTCAACGGACATACAATACACAAATACACAACGAATATAAAAAAAATAAATTTTTATTATTTATTTTATATTTTATTTTTTATATTCGTTTTTTTTTTATATATTCGTTTTATTTGTGTATTGTATGTCCGTTGAAAAAGGCTCTTTGCCGAAACGTCCGCTGTTTTGTTACGTCCTGTCAGGCTAACCTTTACCTTGTTTAAGTCTTTTCCATTTAAATTTTTATAAGCCTCATTTTGTCGCAACTAGTGGACATCATTATTTTCAACTGTCAACAATGGGTTTGACCTGTTGAACACCCATGGTGTATGGAGTCACCTTGAGTTTGGGTGTTCAATCGTTTCAACAGCCTGGTTATGGAGTTGTCAGTAAGGATAAAACCAGTCATATTTTGCCATCCACCCATCCCTGTGGCTCTACTGCCCATGTAGGGATTGGCCTGCCTCACTACTTCCTTTCACTCAGACCTAACCAATGCCTTTATTCTCCAAAATCGGATGCCCAACACTGTAGATTTTTCTCAAAATCATTTATCCATCTGAACTTTGAATTGCCTTTAAGCCGTTTTCATCTGAGAATTTGTGGTGATATACCCTCTTAATTCCTTGGTATTTGGCATTCTAAGGGTCCTGCCCAGCATATCCAGCCCTTTTAATAAAACCTATATATTTCTGTTACCATTATCATTATGGGATCCTGATATAGACAATACAGTTCATAGTCCATCCATATTCATCTTTTGTTGGTCCATATATTTTTCCGAGAGCTTTCATCTCCCACGTACTAAATAGGTTTTCTGCAGTTTTTTATAGTGTTGCCATTCATTCACAGCTTTTAAAATTCTCTTCCCATCATTTTCCAGCTGGGGGTTGTCTAAGTCTTCAGGCGGGGGTGCTACTGGAGCCACAGCAAACATGTCATCACTCAGCCCGGCCTCTGCAGGGGCAGAGAATCCATGGCAGCGTCGAACAGTCGTGGCGTCAAGTCCCCCAGACAGGGCTGTGCCAGCTGCTGTTAACTTCTCAGCTATTCTCCAAGATGAAAAGGAAAAATCTGAAACTCTTGTGCGCACCACACAGAAACCCCTGGCTCTGATCCAGGTCATGTACTAAACTTAGCATTTATTTTCATGTAGAAGAATTTAAGTAATTGAATATTGTGTGTGTAAATTATCAAAAGACATAAAAAAAATTTGTGATGCTGAATTTATGCTGTCTGGCTTCAACACTCATTGATAATTGTAACATTCAGTTTGTGTATATATAAAAAATACTTTATTAGTAGAAAAACAATTCTAAACTGTTGAATATTATTAATTTATTGCTCAGATTCTTGCAGAATACTGTTAGCCCTAGTAAACATGATACAAAATCATAATCTGCTGTTTTCTGTTGCTTACAGCTGGAAGAGCAGGCCATGAATGAACTGCTGAGTCACTACAAGGCAGACAAGGACCATGACAGGTACATCACTGTGGAGAGGGTTAGCAAGGCCATGGCAGCCCCTCTTTGGCACAGGGATCCCAAGCCTTCAAGCATCAGCTTTTTGTGATGGCAGCTAAGCTTTTTTAGGTTTATGTTTGTGTGTCTAGTTATAGGGTTCGATCTTGTGTAATAGAGTATATAAAAGTAGTTTATTTCCTGCTTTGTTTTAAATTATTTTGTTTAAATTGATATTTATTTATTTGTGAAATGATCTTGAGGGTTCAATCTAGTCGCTGGTCACATTCAAGGTGTGAACAGTGTGTTGGTGTCAAGATAGAGCACATTATACTGCCAAATACCCAGTTTAAATAATCAAGAATTGAAACATCAGGAATAAATGCTTTAGATAAGTCAGAGTGGAAGTTTTTGTAATGTCGTCATGGGCCCTTCATGACTGCTTAGCTGGTGTTGGTCAAATTGTTGGGTAAGAACTTCACAGCCATTCTCTATAATATAATCAACTGCTTAAAATAAATTTATATTTACATTTTATTTGTTGACACCCTTGCTTTTGTTAGTCACTAATTTATACATGTGAAGTAAATTGCCCCCC